>CM052212.1:19741486-19856556 GCA_028454225.1 Lasioglossum leucozonium
CGTGCATTTTCGACACGCATAACGACCTCCCTAGACTTTTCAGAAAAATCTTGAGTAAAATCAGTGTCGTTCGTGTCGTGGTAGAGAGAACATCTCCAAAGAGTTATCAGTACAAAACTCACGGTTGCTAATATGTGTGTTTTTAATAGTGATAATCACTAGACTGCGGGTTTTTATGCAAAATAAAAGTTGGCTGCTGCTGTTGTAAGGAACAGGAGCCAAACAAATATTTGATTTTTACTTTAATCATGTGAACAAGTTGAAAATAATACATTGGTGTTTTTAATTATTTTAATCTCTCTACTGTTTTAAACTGCACCTACTCATTTTTGCTACAAATGCATGAAAACCGCCGTCTACTGATTTCATTACCTCATTATTGTGATTTGTGCTGTGATGCAAGTGATATTGGAATTATTATTAGTGCATAGCTATGTGGTGACAAGTGTGAACAGTGATCGCGAGTGTGGAAAAATTTCATGGCAAAGAATCATACGATTTATTTATCGTTTGAACAGTGAAAATGAAGGTCTGGATCTTTGACTTCACCGCGCATCCCTTGGGCCTTAGATTGTCGTATACCTACTATTCACCACCAGCTGTGCGGTGTGTTGACCTGATCGTACGTTCCTTACCGTTCGGCACTGTCGTATACCTGAGGCCAGCTGTGTAGTTCGTCACTGAGTGAGCCAGTGACCCACATTTCCAAGCAGCAAGTGGATTTACGGCTAAATAAGTGAGTTTTTACAATAAATAATTCAAAATTTCTACTCCTTCACTTGTTCACTTCTTCGCGGCGGACCGCTAACGCTCTAGCGAGGGGTCCGCCTGGCGCGCCGTACCATCTTTGCTAATAGCGTCTAGGTCGCGCTCTGATTGGTCAGTGTTTTTCGTTAATAACTCCTAAATCCCGGCGGACATTTTTGCAAAGGAAAATGTTGCTTCAAATCACCTCGGGAACCCCCCATTTCCGGATGCTGTAGGAGTTTTGGGACACCCTGTATGTTTTACGAAAAGATGTAATGCATGGGACATAAAAGACGCAGCCAGTCCAAACCTACAGGTTTTGTCTAACATCTTTTTCGACGCGGTAAACAATTTAAAAGATATTCGAGAAAACGATTTTATGAGCATTCAATTAATTATTTTCATGTTTAATTGTCTTGAAGAATCAAAGAATTTAAAAAAGAAATTAAACAATTTCAAAAGTCGAAAACAAGTGCCACCTTAGTAAGCACTGTCCGTGGGTTAGTCCAGCATTGTCTCTTTTTGGAACATTTATTTTTTCTTATTATGTATTAAGTGTGTCTTATTGGCACATGCGTTCTGTTCACGCGTATTCGTGTCACTCATGAAATTCAAATGGCCAGATACCTGAGCAGATTTTCCGAGAGTTGACTCTCACATCAATCTCTGCGAGCAAGAAATTTCTGAAGTGCACTCAAATGGACACGCAAATTGAGAGTAGTCTCGAGAGCAACTATCGACAGAAACTCTCAAATGGACACGTACCTTTAGTAATGCTGTAATTTTATTGAATTACTAACATTCGATTACTATAAACTTTACTATGATCAGGAGCCAGTTTCTATGTCATCTGTGTATCATGAACGTTTGAAACGAAGAAAGGAAAATGGTCTGAGCTCTTTAGCTTCCGGTACCCGTTGTAAATCGTCGTTGCCTTCGCGACTTCTATCCACTTCGTGTATTTTTATCCACTTTCAAGGCTTCGTGAGGGGAACGACGCGTGCGAACACGCTCCTCCAAATATTTGCCACAATTTGCAGAGTCGATTCGAGGATTGGGCCGCGAGCTACGCGTCGACGCGCGCCGAAGTAGTGTTCGGAGATTAGAAGCTGCCGAGTTCCTTCAAACTGAGCGGACACAAGCCCCACCAGAGTTTCCCACATTAAACTGTCAAACAAAGTTAAAGTCTCTGTTTGAATGTCTTATTTTAACACTAAATCTACCGAGCACCAAAAGCAAAAAAAAATGTTTTAGCCTACAAAAATGACAAGGCTCTATTTATTTAGATTCTGTGCAATTTTTAACACAATATGTGCTTGGATAATTTATCGTATCAATTTCCACGTAAGCAACTTTATATTTTCAATAATTGTAAAATGAAAAACATAAAACCGGTCATTTGACCGGCAGTGGTAGCTTTATTGTTAATGTTGACCGGTAATTGTTTCTTGATTTCTGAATAACATTAACTTTTTTAACATCCTCACACCTTGTAGATAAAATATGGTTTACTTAAGAGATTATAGAAAAAATTGATTTTCAAGTAAAAAAATTGTTTCATATATTATGTGACCGTCGTAACACTTAAAGAATTAATTCGCTTCCGGTAGATAAAGGATTAATTTAAAATAGAAGCCTCGTACAATATAAAATAGAAAATGAGTTCGACTAGCTGGTGACTTACGATCTCTCTACAATACGATAGTCATTCGAGTCTTTCGAAAGAGACTGCCGCGAGTGCACGCGTTCGCAACCACCCCCAACTCACCTCATCGTCCCCCACGGATTCCACCCTCGCGACACTCGAGGCTTTGTCTCCGACACCGAGTGTTTGCTATACCCGCCAACCTGGAAACCAAGCTTTCCGCCCGATGGAGGCGACCGCGCGAAAAATGAAAGGTCGCCGGCCGTAAGTAACGCGGGCTTCCTTTTCGACTCGCTTTCCGTGATTAGCCCGGCTATTTTCTGCCAGTCTTTCTGCGACATCTGCGATGGAACCCTTATTGTGGTTGTCAGCGGAGGTGTTAACTATGTAATTGAACCTTTTCTGTTCTCGCTTTGTCTGGTACTATTTTCAATCTTTATAGCGGGCAGTTATTGTTGAGCATACCGTTTTTGATGCAGGTGATATTCTTAGTTATTCTTATTTTAGTTTCTAGAAAAGTTCGAAATTATATCGGAAAGTTGAGAATTTGACAATTGTTGAATTTTGAGTGGTTACTTCGATATTAAAATGTGTTTCTGTGAGAATTTTTTAACTGTCGAGAGCTTAAATTCAAGCTTGAAGGGCGCACTTCATGCTACGTGAAATTTGGTTTCAAGGAAAAATTGAAATCATATAAAAAAATTCGAAATGACGATTAGTAAGTTGGACATAAATATTACGATTTCGAGGGGTCGTTTGGAATTAATTTTAAAATGTGTTCCCATGGAAATTTACGGACTTTTAAGAGCTTAAATTAAAGGTAGAAAACCACAGTTTCTGATAAGTTTGTTGCTGTTTCAGGAAAAATTCTGAATTTAAAAAAAATTGATGAACAACAACCGACTGCTCGGAGAAAACTGATTGCATTTTGACAGGCTACTTCGAATCAATTTTAAAGCGAGTTCCCTTGGGAATTTTGAACCGCCTGGGATCTGAAATTAAAGCTTAAAGATCGCGCTGACCGATAGGCCCATTAAATCTCCCAGCAATTGAATACGATAGCGAGTTTCAATTTCGCCAATGAACCGATCAGGCTCGAATAATGTCGCGACAGCGATAAATAAACAGTTTGCGGAACGAATAGTCCGGCGATGCTCTGATTCGGTTGGTTCCGGTTCAGGCTGGTCGTTTGTAGCATCGAATCCTACTCACGCGTTCTGATTTACCGCTTAACATTATTACACAAGCTCTCTCTCTATTCACGCACCTAACGAGCCGGCTTTATTACAATAACCGGCTCGGGTATCGATCGGTGTGTAAAACGAGCAGTCGAAACGCAGTCCGAAAATAACGAGCCGAGCGGACCGGAGAGGAGTGGAGAGGGGAAGAGATGCAACGGCGCGGAACTGGACGGGGGCGCAAAACGGAAGTGGATTAAAACTGTTCGCCGCAAATGCAAAGCGCCGATGGGTACAGCGAGTTTCCACGAAAGCTGCTTTCACGACGGAAAAACGGGGACAGTTTCCCTTCCACCTTACCCCCACCTTCGGGCCGCTTTGTAACTACACTTCGCGCTTTTAACCATTTAAGGCCTCGCTCGCCTCCTCGACGCTTTTCTCTCGCGCTTTTCTAGCGTCCCTGACGCGACTGAAAATATTTGCTTATCTTATTCAACGCCAGCGACGACCTCCTATCCTCGCGTCGCCGTCGCCGTCGCCATCGCCGTCACCGTCGCCGTCGCCGTCGTCGTCGTGTCATCTATTCAGAGATCTTCACCCTTCGCTAATTTCATTGGACCATTCGCGCATGCCTAGCGCGAATCGCGCGCTCGCATCTCGCGCGAATATTCCGCACTGACAGATCGAATCGACAACGCGCAGGAAAATCTTTGACGCGACCATCCGGCTACGAGGAAACACACTTTGACATTTTGTCGGGTTCGACTCGCGGATTCGACGTGTCGGCAACCACCAGCCATGCGATTTCGTGTTCGTCGTACTCACCGAAGTCTGATATTAACGATTCGGCTGTGAGCAATTGAGTATCGATGCTTTGAATGCCAAGGATTAGGATTATTCCGTTAATATTTACTCATGATGCAGATTTCTCTTCTAACGCCATAACATGTAACCCAGTAACATAAAGTTGATTTCTCCTCCAAGAAATTATGAACGATTTATTCGTTGTGGACGCAAAGAAAATCGCAATTCAAGGCGTGCGTTAACGATTAAGCGGTTCTTATGCGAATTTTTATGCGAAATAAAAAATTACGGCATTGATTGCAAGGTACAGGAGCTATATAGTCATTTATTTCTTAACAATTTTAATCAATTGAAAATGGAGCATCGGTAAATTTAAGTTTTTAAAATATTTTTACTGTTCTGAATTCGGTTAAACTTCACCTCCGAGAACAAAAAATTTTTAATTTTTTTATACAATTCTGCATTTGGCGAGAAAATGCCGGAAATCCAAGTTTTAATGTTATGAATTCGCTGGTTCAAAAGTTATGCGTGTTTAAAGTTCAGAGATTTTCAGCGTTTTTAACAGGTACGTTAAAATTGTACGTTACTATTTCATATTGATATGAACTCTGCGCCGCCGCTAGATGACAGCACAAGCACGAGGTGTCCTCGAAACGTAGATTTGCAAGTACATCTCCAACATATAAATATGGTGGCGCCCTTACCTATCAAAAACGCTTAAAATCGCTCAACTTTACACACAAATAATTTTTGAACCACTGAATTCCTAACATTACAACTTAGATTTTCGGCATTTAAAAGAGTTATAAGTTTAGTTTTGTGAGGTGAAGTTCAGCCGTTTTTAATGTTCTGAATTCAGAGTACACATTTTTTTCATCCACGAAAGCCGTAATCCATTAAGCAATTTCAGCAGAACTTGATACACTACATTGTGCAACCCACAAAATTGTTGCATTATAAATGACATTACTGTCGCGTTTGAACAGTTTATACAGAAGTTCTCAACCGTTTCGATTTTAAAAAGACTTATAAAATTGCTAAGTATTAAGACATCGTCTAATTGCAACAGTAATTACGTTCGTAATCCCGGAGATTATCTTGAGTGATACCGTTTAAATTCCTTTTTCTAGACGATTATTCGCCAGGAAATTAGTGAGTTCCTTTTGGACGCGGCGCAGTCATTAGAGAGTCCATTAATGGATTAGATAAAGTAGGAACTGTTTCGCAGCTCGCAAAAACCGACAGACCCCCCGTAGATCAGGGTGCAAAGTTCCTCGCCACCTAATTTCGGGAGCCATTCTGCGCTGTGTCTCGGTGCTCCCACGGATTTACGATACTGCAATTGTTATTAAGACTCGGGATGAACTTCGGAAACGCGTTTGAATCGGGGGATGGGGGGAGTTCATCGCCCGGCGAATTGAGTCCGTGGCCAAAATATACTGAAAATAGCGGAGAACGTATATACCGAGGTACCTGGAAAATATCTGAAAAGTCACGTTCGTATCGTAAAACTAGCCTAAGCTGGCGGGTCTATCCCGTGGGGAAAATGGACGAGCAGCGCGTTTTTACACGCCATCGTCAGCGATGATCGAACATTATTCGTTTCCCGTGTCCAGGGTTCGACCCTGGTTAGTATAATAATTGATAGATCGTTCTCCGTTCCGGCTACGGTCTTCTCGGGCTAGATTTTTCTGGGTAGCTGTGAGGATGCGCCCTGATTAGATGTCGCACAGTGACAGAATCGTTCATCGTTAGTACGGTGATTATGCTGTCGACAGCCTCAGTTCCTTCGGATAGGAATAAAATTCAATTTACGCGAGCACGTTGCGAATAAGATCAAATTGATTCTAGGCTACGTTCCCGGTGGAATTTTTGTACTTTTCAGGGCTCAAATTAAAGCTTGAAAAACGTACTTTGTGATAGGTTTTGTTCTGGAGAAAATTCGAAATCATATTAAAACATTTATAAATCTCGACGGATCAAAGAAAAAGGATTGGATTTTTTGTGGTTGCTTCGAATCGATTTTAAAATGTGTTCCCACTGTAATTTTCAATCGTTTGAGAACTGGAATTAAAGCTTGAAGAACGCACTTTATGAAAGGTCCATTGTGGTCCTAGGAAAAATTCGTAACCACGCAGAAAAATCGCAAAATCCCGATAGATAACACAGGGAAAATATATTTGCAAAAAAAATTAGCATAAAAATATTTGAAGTATAATATGTATTCTAATTTTCAGGAGAGTCTGCAGAATCGCCGTTTGTAAGAATAATTCCAATAGCTTCCACAGTTAAGGCGTGAAAAATTCCAAAACTTGATTTACCTGTGAAACGTAAATCTTTCGATAGAAGAGACGAACAGCACCGAGATCAATAAAAATCGTCTAATTATCGAAGCTTCGAAGAAAGCTAAAATTGATTTGCGGGCGTAATTAGGAGATAGCTTAACCGATAGAAGAGTCGGCGGATCGAATTCCGTTTCTACGGAGACCACTCTTAACGAGAATATAATTCCTTGGGATCCGGCGCTCGTTATTCGGCCGGGCGAGTCACTGTCGCCCGCGTATCGGTCGGATGATGGAATTATAATGAACGCGCGGCCCGGACGTTATAATTGCGGCACGCTATTCGATATGATGCAGCGGAGCAATGCTCGCGCGCCGATACTTTTATGCGCCGCGGTCGTTCGTCGACAAAAGCGCGAATGACGGCCGCGTCTCTCCATCCGCGGCAATTACATCGATAAAAATGGTATGGATGGACAAGCCTCTGTGTCAGACTGAATCGATCGTCCGCCCGTTAATTAGACAAATTGATTCGTTAAATTAATAAACACCACCCCCCGACCGCGAAACTTATCCCCGCGAGTAGATTCGCATTTGCGCGGCTCGTCACTCTTCTAAATTAATTGCGGACGCTCGAAACGGGACGAGGCACTCTACCGTGTGCTACCTGTACACCTCTGGGTTTTTAGAATTACCAAGCCAACGACGCGAGTTTCAGGAATAGAAATCCACTGGATTAAGGAGAGACCGGTTTTCGGGTATCTTTTTGCAGAGCGAAAGCGTACCTCGAATGCTGATGGCTGTCGGTCTGTACTTCTTTATCGCCCTGCACTAATTTGCATTGCATCTTCCCGCCTGGAAAGAGATGGTGGGATAAAAGGTGTTTGACTGTGAGTTCCAAATATTACTTGAGCGCACTCATCCATATTGCACTGTAATTTTAGTAATTTGTTGGGTGCAAACTCTGATTCGAGTCGTAATTAGACTGCGGATTTTATTCATTAATGATAAAAATTAATCCAAAGCTTTAACACTAAACCTACCATTGTCGGTCAAATGACCGGTTTTATATTTTTCATATTGAAATTATTGAAATTATAAAGTTACTTACATGGACATTGATTCGATAAATCTTTTTATCCAAGCACATATTGACATAAAAATTGCGCAAAATCTAAATAAATAAAGCCTTGTCATTTTTATAAGCTAAAACATTTTAATCGCTTTTAGTGCTTGGTGGGTTTAGTTTTAAAGATATTTAAAAAATTTAAAAATTGCATTGCGTTCGACTCTTAACGTACAGCTGTTTAATTACACACAATTACGGATGTTTGTGCAAAATAAAAATTGTCTGCATCGATGTAGAAATAATTCTTTCTTGAACAGTTTTAATAAATTGTCGTACATTTTCGGGTCTCCGAAAAAAATCGGGATAGTAGAGGGTGTCTCGCGAGCCCGCAGTTAACGTTTCTATGGATCGATCGGGCCGGGAGGCATCGAGCGGGCGTCGATTGGTAAAAATCGTTCCCTCCCACTGTCACACGAAATTTCATCGTTGAATTTCGAGGGATCAATCCGTCGGGCTTTACCGGACCGATCCGATCGAGGAGGGGCTGTTTGCGTGACGATTTATCGCGTATAGTTAATGCATAGAATAAACGGGAAGGCATACGCGGACGGGAGTTTGACTGTCATCGGGCTGTTTCCGCGGCCGTTTAATACCCCGGGCCTGAAACGCTGCCTGCCCTCGACGGCTAATTTCCAAGCGTAGTCGCGACAACTTGTCCGGCCTGTGTCCAGCGCGTTTGATTTTGCGATCGGGCCACGCGGCATTCCCCGTGCCACGCAAACCAGAGCCAATAACATTCCATCGAGACACCGGTAGAACACCGATAGTGAGAGAGAGGGAGACCGAGAGAGAATGTTGTCGGAACGGGGGAAATGTTTATCGATCCCGGGGCGAAAACATTGCCCAGCTTGTGCATCCTATCTCTCTCTCTCTTTCTCTCCCTCTCTCCCGGCCAACAATTGAAGAATCCTCTCTACGTTCGTCAAGAATTTAATTATTGCGGAACAAGGCGCAGAGAAAGCGGTCCAGATAAGGTCGGCAGACACGCTTCGACCCTGTGCAACCTGGGGGAATACCCTCGGGCTGTCCATGCCCCCGTGAAATGGTGTTCCGAAGGAATTTCCGCAGCTGATAAAAAGACTAGGTGCACGGGCGCGAGAAACGCGCCACGCAACGATGCGATGGAGCAACTATCCCTCGTTCGCCAACTCCCTAAGTGCTTCGACTGGGTTATGGTGGAATCGACCACACGCTGGTCTCGCGAACATCGCTCTTGGAAGAGTTCTGTATAAACGGATCCCGACTGTGTTCATCAAAAGGAATGTTGAAAGGCATTTTGCAGACGATAAAGCCCATTTGTAAAAGGCACTTGATACGGTCGATCTAACTTTGAAGATAATCGTTATAGCTAATTAAGAAAGATCGAGTATATTCTAATGTTATGAATGTGTATAGTTTGAATTTTTAATGCTGGCTGGCTTTCTTTTAAAAAATTCTCAAAGATTGCCTTGCAGGAGTGACAAAATAGGGAAACTCGTTCAACAATTTTTCGAATAGTTTTACTACCATCGTTATAACTTTGAAGGAAATCGTTGCCCTGCTTGAAAATAATTCTGTACATTCTCCAAATACTAGTTAATAAATTTACCAAGGTTCAAGTTACCGCGCTCGGTATCTCTTTTTCGAAAAATTTCTAGACGGCCTTATAATCGGAGAGTGAAGCTAGAGAGACCTCCCAAAGCAATTACTCAAACGCTCTCACTACTACTGCTGTAACTCCTCGACGAATTTTGAGTATATTCTTCGAATGTCCCTTAATAATCGTGTCAAGTTTCCATTTGCAGCAGCCAATAATAGTTCTCTCTGAAAAAATTGCCAGAACCAGCTTCAAAATCACAACATCCAACTACATCAAGCCCAGACTGGAGCCGTCCCAGTAAGTTATTTCAGCAAGCAGAAAATCGAAGATCTTCCGGTGATTCGCGACGGGTCCAAGATATAAATAAACCGTGTCTTCTGGTATTGGATTGGATGCGGTGTTCTATTAAGAGAGCCCGGGCCGCATCGGGCCGAGATCCTTGCCAGGATCCTCGGATCGATCAGGTGATATACGACGGGTTATTTCGGCGAGGCTGTCGTGGCTTGTTCCTGTGACCGAAACTCAACATGGAGGCTAGACTGCGGATAGCCATGGACTGGTTCGGTTTAGCTTCTCTCGGTGTGGGTTCTTGGGAGGTGCCCCAACGACCGGACCGATCAGAGCATGGTCGGCGGCGGGTACTCGTGATCCTGTGCGGCAGGTGACCGGAAACGAGGTCAATCGGTGCCATAAATTAACTGTGGCAACATCTTCTGTTCGGAGCCGCGTCTCCCGAGGAGCTTGGCCAGCCATCGCAATCATGATAATCTTGATCGTGGCGGGGTGTTTTTACGAGCACCCGCGGGAACGCGAGCACCGGCGCGGCGCGGCGTTTCCTGCACAAGGATCGCCGAGGAATTATGCAAAATTGTGCCGCATCCAGCCGGTCTGCACAGTTTATCTCGACCGGACAACATTCCGCCGGTGGACCCGCTTTTTACCGGTCGACCCTCAAATTAGCTCGGACGATCTCTGTCCTGTGTGTGTGTGTGTGTTTTCTGGAAATTGCGGAGTGTCGCAGTACTGTCATTGTCGTTTCATAATGTTCTAGGAGGTAAGATACAAGAAACAGTCGATTAAAGGATAAAACTGTGGTCGAGAAATCGACAGATTTTCGTGTTGGAAATAAATAGTGATAGAAAAACCTCCGTAACAATACGTATCCGTAGAAAACGAAGGTGTGGCGGCCTTGGCGTTGCCTTATGCCGCTGCCAATTTTAGAAAGTTTTCATATTCTCTACAGATTGCATTGAACATTGTTCTATATTTCCGTTCCGCGCGGGTCTGGTCAATCCCAGTACACCTCTGGCGACGAGATTCAAGCTGGCCTAACCGTTGCACTTTTGTGTTTTCCAGGTCTCAATTGGACCAGTTCAAGGTCAACGGTCAGGCTCTGGCGAACCAAAAATTAACATATTTTCTCCGTTTTTTATAATACTCTTCCTCGTTTGCCTATTTCCGCATGTCCTTATTTTCTTTACATGACTTTCCTCTCCTGGGTTTTTCCGTACTTTTCGCTCCTTGCTTTCTCCGTACTTTCCTCTCCTACTTGACTTCCCCTTACTATGTTGTACTTACTTTCCTCTACATGTTTTTCCGGGGAAGTTTTTGAGAGACAGTCAATCACGAGTCGCTTAGACAACAAGTCTCCTTCACACCGAGAACTGCCTTAAATAAACTTGTGTTGAGGAAACATATACGGAGTCAGTTCGATCATTTACCAATTCCTCCGCAAAGGATTGAAAAGATGCGAAAAGGACGAAGGACTCAAAAAAGCGGGGGACGGGTTCGACGCTTACAGTCTTCGATTGAGATTGCTCGGAGGTGCAAGGATTGGCAAACGACCGGCCGAGGGTATTAAGGAAGAGATAAAGACAGCAATTTCGGCGGCCGACAGGCAAACAACATTTCATCGGACCGGATGTTACCGGTTGCTCGAGAGGTTCCGAGAATGGTAGTGGTCACGCGGACCGGTCCCGAACGGCAACCAGCTGTTCCTGGTCTGCGGTTGCTTGCCAAAGCCAATCGGTATTTCGATAAGCATTCGTCCTGGCAATTTCGGGAACGAGCGAACTTTTCATCTTAGGGGTGCTCTCATAACGCAGCTCTCCCGCGGTTATCGATTCGATCATGCCAAGAGTTATCGTTGCTCGGGCATCGTTGCGGTCCATGAACCTTCCCGGAGGCTGCGAGCCAGCTGCAAACCTCTAACGGCGCGGCGTCGTGCAGGGGGTCAATTTGCACGAAGACGAAAACGGGATTCGCATCTATGCTAGTAGTATGTTATTCATTACTACGCTTTGGAAGCTTGCGCGAAATGAACGTTTTCTGGAGATGCTAACAGAAATGGAAACGAAATAGAATGTTCCTTAGAAAATGGAAGGTAATGGATGGCAGTTTATCGTGCTTTTGATAGGTTTATTTTGGCTTCGTGGAAAATTCGCGGCGAAAAATTTGTGAATCTGGACTGGCACATGGAATGGAGCTTATTAACTTTTTATGGATTGTTCGAATTACCTTTAAAATGTATTTTCGTAAGAATTTTCGAACGCTTGAGGGGTCAAATTAGAGCTTAAAAAATGAACTTGATGGTAGGTCTATTTTAGTCCTGAAGAAAATACGAGATCACATTGAAAAATCGCTTTTGATAGTGTGAACCGAAAATATTTTTTTCTTCAATTTTATGCACCTTTCCGTGCAAATTGCCCACAGTGAATCATCGCATCCTCGCCTCGTTCCAGCTGCCTAAATATCGCACCTGCACCTCTCAGACCGGAAACAAAGAAATTGGAACACTTGGCAGCCCTCGCACAAGCATCCAACCGACGAACTATAGCATCGATGACACGATTCACATTATCCGCAAACGGGGTGGTTCCGCGCCCGTTTCTTTGTCCCCGTTTCGTTCTTTATCCTTCCCCTCGCACTCCTCAACCCCTCAGACGTTGTCTAATATTACAATTTTTGGCTTTCTGGAACGGAACGTAATTTCCCTCTATTGTTCCCTTTTCTGCTACAGACTGGCTGTCCGCCCCATCAGCCCCGAAACTTTAAACAGCCATCTAACCGGCCGTGGCCGGGCAACGTTTCAAACAAGTTTTTTCCGTCGAACTGAAACATGCTCACTTTTTGGGAACTGTTCCCTCCGGTTGATTTGAATGCCTTCGCGTGGTTCTCCATTGAGTAACATCCGCCCCCGAAACGCTGGGCTCCAATTACACAACGCCGAGAGTAACTCACCACAACAGATAGAATTTTTTGATCGGAACTACTTCCATCGTGTAAATCGGTTTTGCTAGGGGGAACCCGATCTACGCGAACACGGGACCCTGTGATCAACAACCACCAGCAACCCCCATCCTCGCGGCAATTATTCGTGCAAGTCGACTATCGCCTCCTTCGGTGGATGGGAATTTTTTCGAGACGCCTTCTTGCTAATCTTCCTCGCCTGAGGTGGGTTTGGCACTTTATCTTCAGTCGGGATGATTTAACTGAGTTTTAGAAGGTGAATGGTTACGAGCTTTTTAATCAATCTTACACTTTAGGCGTTGAGAAATTGTGGTGTTCAGCGATTAGTATTACTCTCTGAAGAAGAACGTCCATTTGACTCTTCACCGATCGCGTATTATCTGAGAGACTTTTTCATTCGCAAATATTGCAGTCATTTTTACAGGGTTTAAACAATTTTGTGTCTGTTTGACAATGAATATTTATGGTTAAACTTCACCTCAGGAAATCAAAAATTTCTAACTTTTTTTATACAAACCTGTAGCTTTTTGACGAAAAAATGCTAATAATACAAGTTTCAATGGTAGGAATTCACTGGTTCAAAAGTTATGTGTATTTGACACTAAACCTACCACTGCCGATAAAATGACCGGTCTTATACGATATTTTTCATTTTGAAATTGTAAAGTTGCTTACATGGAAATTGTTTCGATAAATTTCTTTATCTAAGCAGATGTTATGTTAAAAATTGCACAAAATCTAAATAAATAGAGCCTTGTAATTTTTTAAAGATAAAAAATTTTATACGCTTTTAATGCTCGGTAGGTTTAGTGTTAAATTCGAGTGAATTTAAGCGTTGCGATAAGGTAGCCGCCATGTTGGTATGTTTGCACAAATTTTTGCCGTATAAGATTTCATATGGATCGCCGCTGCACCGTGCACGTTATCAGCCATTTTTCTTTCCAGAAACACGTTGCCGAATCGCGGAACGAAGCGATCTTCATGCGCGGCTACGTGACCATAATTTCGGGTTTCTCTGAAAAATTAATGGGTCCCTCGACGTTCCCTCCGAAGCCGGTGAAATGGAACACAAAACGGTTTCTATCGAGGTTGGAACAACTTTGCATTCCAGATCGATGCAAATAGTATTCCCCCGAAGTCCGCGCGCCGTATAATGTCGCCGTGCAACCGATGGCAGCGTTTTCGGACTCGGTTTGCTACCTCGCTTTTCAAACTTTCCGTGTTCTCCATGGAATAGCAATTATTCCTTTGAATTAACCTTCAAAAAGCAGACGCTTTAGTGATTTTACCATCTATCGGTTTTCTTAAACGAGTTTTTAAAGGTACTTTAGCTCGAGCTGATATATTGTAGCCAACTTGGAAGATAAGAAATCGCTGGGAGCTAAGAACGTTGGTCATACGAATTGATCCAGTGCGAGACTAAATCCTTACTGATTTATAGAGCAACTTTTGTTGTATGGATCTTTGGAATTGACCGTTTGCAACTATTCTGGAAGAATTTGTACGAACATATTTTTACAGTATATCAAGAAGGGCTCTTGGGAAGAATTCCGAGCTCCATAAAAATTTTACAAGAATTTATACATAGACCTACAGTCTACCGATAACGATCCTTAGAAAGATTTCAGAGCTTCATAAAAATTCCACAAAACTCCACACAAAGATATGCAATCTATGGATAAGATCCTCGGAATTAACCATTTGCAAAAATTCCGTAAGAATTTGTACAAAGATGTCTGCAGTCTATCGAGAAGTAGGGACTCTTGAAAGAATTCCGAGCTTCGTAAAACTTTTCCAAGAGTTTCTAGAAAGACCTGCACCGACAAGTGAGGACCCTTGAAAAGAATTCAATGCTTCTAAAAAATTCTACAAAAATCTGTATGAAGATCTGCAGACAAGTATGGTCCGTCACAAGATTATCCTTCAGATAAATGGTACGAAAATCCACAGAAAGATTTGCAATCTATGGATAAAATTCTCAGACCGATCCCGAACCTTGACTAAAATTCGACGATGCTCAGTCCAAAGATCTGCTGTCTATCGGAAGGTAAGAAGCCTCGAAGCGGGTCTAGCTACCGCTTTTTATCGACCAGTCGTCGAGAACGTCCATCTCCGGGGGATTAACGCAGGCTAACGTGGAAGCACCGTTGATTTCTGGAGAGAGAGAGACCTCGAGAAAGAGATCGAGGGTGGTTTACGAGATGACTTTTTCGATACTCGGGACTGGCAAAAATTCTTGGACCGAGACAGCGGCTTAAGGAGGTATTCTAGTTTTTCATTTTCAAGAAATCGATTTTTCTTCGTCCTTTAAGTGCAACCGTCGTAGAATATGTGTACAAAAAGATTTGCTCAAATTTGTGAAATTAATCGGCAACAGACAACGCTTCTCAAAACATACACTATAAATAAATATATGTATAACTCCTGCAATCTTAAATATTTTTACTTGAAAAAAAAACTTATGTATATCAAATATCCATAAATGCGTGTGCAAAATCCTAACAAAGAAAGTAGAATAGTTCTTCCGAAAAAAATTCTTATAAATTGATAACAAAATTGCATTCGAAACCAGACTACCCGTTTTATTTTAAAACACGTTTCAGAAGAAAAAATATATGACTCGTGCGATCTTGATTATTTTTACTTGAAAAAAATAATATATGTACGCCGGATAGCCACAAATGTGAGCGCAAAATCCTGAAACAAATAGTTGAGCAGATATTTGGGAAAAAAATCCTGAGACGTATTGAAAAAACGGCCTCGAAAACCGGAAATGACCCCTGAATGTACTGCAGCTGTGGCCTCGGCGCACGTTAGGAAACAGCACCTTTACCGAGCACCTGCCAGTCTAATATATTTCCCGTGACTGTGTGCCGGTGCAACGAGGGCCGCGTTATCGGCGCGCATCCGGTGATGAATCGTACTGTAGCGGCTTTGTCGCTGCCCTGCCTATACCTGCAAAGTAGCCGGTCCGTAATGTCCTGGGTTTTCCCCAAGGTTTCGGTGCGGGTCTGGCTATCGCAGTTGTCCTGCATCTGGTAGCCAGATTCGCGCCGAACAGGAGTTTGTTTTATGGGCATAGACGGACCTTCCTTCGGTGGCCGTTTTCTTTCCTGCCCGGGGTATTCCCCCATTTTCTCTAAGGCCCGTGAGTTAGGCCTCGAAAACAGCGGCGGAGGGCCAGTAGGAAATTAGCCGTCTTCGCGACAACTTGTCAGTCGTCGTTGCCGATCAGATTGATCCGTGCGTGGCAAATGACTTTTGTAGCAAAATCAAGTGTGTAAATAAATAGTGTAAATAGAAGCGAAGCCTGAACGATCCATTTCCTACAGTACCAGTCCACGAACCTCTTTGTACGGCCGTGCTGGAAATCGAAGATCGCGTATTAAATTATCCGGGTAATTGACCGCGAAACCCCCCTGTAACTTAGGGTATGTAGGAGAGGGGAGTGGTATCAGGGCGATGAATTGGTCGAATTTTACCCGGGGGTTGTTCCACCGAGTTTTTCCCTACACGCTGATCGATTGCGAAGCTAGTATACCAACGCTGCCGGGACTTGACGGTGAAGGCTCGTGCTATCTACGGGCAAACTTTGCAACACGTCGATGAATATTTCAGGCAAAAAGCACTACGATCCATCCTCGGCGACTCACGCGACTTGGCCGTCGCTACGAGACGCTCGGGAACAGCGGAAACGATTTTACCCGCACCCTCATTGGCTGTCGGCGCTGCGGAACCGAACGAAGCGCGACGCTATGGGAAGAGAGCACTGCGGATTTTGTTTATTGGACGGTTGTGCGCAAGTTCGAGCACGACTTTCAGAGACCTCGTGATCTTCTTCGAAAAAGGATCAGCTATTATAAAGGAGTTCTACAGCTTTTGAATAGTGTTGGCAAACAATTTTCGGAAATTGTGGTGATATATAGTTGATTGACGAAAAATAATGTTATTAAATAAGCTGACCTGATTCTGTGTGATTCTATGCATTTAAGATAAAACAGAGAGAATTTCTGCATCTAGCAATTATGGCAGCAATTATTTTTCATAAAAATCCGCAGTCTAGTAACTATACATTTATCCATCTTTGAACTAGTACATCTAGCGTGCCTTAAAAACAGCACACAACAAGAAGGTGATAAGAGTACCCACAGTTTTCGATCACTATTCCATTCAACAAATTAATTTGGTGGCATGTAGTGTTTTGGAATTACACCGGGTAGGCAGTCAAAGTGCAAACGATGTTATCCGAGGGTTGTCCGTAAACGCAAGATATCGATCTTGCACAGTTCAAAGCCTCGATGCACCCTAGGACTAAGCGCATCTACCACACCGACCCTGACTGCTCTCCGTGGCTACACTAAAAACACCTCATCAGCATGTTCACCAGCAGTAGACGCCGTATCACCTTGTTTATAGGACCGTTTTTCTCAGCTGGAACACGCCTATTTGTACTAGCGTGACAGTAACAATGACGAGATACAGACGTTCATAAGGTTTAGGGGGTAGTTAACCGAGTCAGCTGGCCGTTATCTAGGAAATCCCAGGTGACGGAGAGTTTGGAGGGGTTCGGTTAACCCTGTATGGTTTCCAGCGGGTTGGCTCTTTGACAGTAACCGAGCGCAATTTCGCATCGGGCATTGCTGGCGTTCCTGTAGCTCGTGTGGTGCGCGGAAGCCCGTATCCCGGTGCTGGAACCGGTGCACTTGATGCACTAACGAGCCGATGATGCAGGTCTCGTTGCATCGTGTTGCAGAACGTTTTAGAACATTGCAGCACGTTGCAAAACTTTGTAAAGCATTGCATCGCATTGTAGAACAGTACATCACGTTGCAGCGTATTATATCGTATTGTGGAACATTGCATCACGTTGCAGCGTATTTTCAGAGCGTTCTAAAACGCCGCATAGCGTTGCATCGCGTTGTAGAACATTTCAGCGCGTTGCAGAACGTTGCAGCGTATTGTATCGCATCGCAGTATATTGTAAAGCGTTGTAGAGCATTGCATCACGTTGCACAGCGTGGTAGAACGTCCCATAGCGTTGCATCGCATTGCAGAACGTTACACACGGTTGTAAAACGGCGCATAGCGATGAAAAGCGTTCCACAGCGTTGCAAACCGTTGCATCGCGAGCCGCTCCAACCCTCGGCTCGCAAGAAACACTGACTCGGCACTGTCAGTGAATGATCGAGAGGGATTTCTGAGCGTGTTGGTAATCACGGATGACTAGCGGCCGCTCGAAACGCTGCGGAAATGTACGGTCCGCGACCAAACGACCGAGGGGACACTGTCCACTGGAATTATGGACTCGAAATTCGGGGTAGGATAGCCCTGAGGAACGACTTTGTTTGCTTGGTTTCGGCCACTCGTCGTTAATAGCCACCATGTGCTGCGCGAAAACCGGATTCGAGCGCGCGCGCGTTTGTCCACCAGATCCACGGATCCGTGACAAAAACGTTCGCGAAAATTGCTACCAGATATACTGTGGCTCCGAAAAGTATTGGCACACTCGGTTTTGTTTAGCTGTTTTTTTTTAATAAACATGGGAAACGAGCTTGGCTTTCTCTGTGTGCTTTACAATAGGAAAATGTCGATTGTTAATCCTCAGAAATAATTATAATGCATAAAAGAACCTATGATAATATTTTACATTTGTTTTACGCCTTGAATCAACAAATTATGTTTCATGCGTAGACTGCGGATGCATTTATAAGAAAAATGAATAGGTACAAAACTGAATAACATTTGAAGGTTTTAAGGATATTTTTCCTTTTATTTCGTTAAATAAATTTCTTTTATGGGTATTTTGAGCCGATGTGCTGGCACACAAAGAGTTAAGAATGTTGTTACACTACTTTCAGCTAGTGAAAATGATCAAACGAAAACATTCAGTTTTATTCGATTCCTATTTCTTACAGTTGACTTCGGAAATATTTATTTCGCATAAAGATCCGCAGCTAGTGGTAAGAAACTGTACTTTTGAGCAGCGATGCAGGTTCCTTGGCAAAAACCGAGACAGGAGGCGTGCCCCGATGGATTCCGTCCGTTTGTACACAGATAGATCGGCGCGTGTTTCGCCTGGAATATGGAAATACGTTTCATAATATGGAAAAGTAGTGGATCGATGGGGTGCAGGTCTCTCTGACGTCGAGACCCAGTAATGGGATTGGAAGGGACCGTTTCATATACGTTTCTGGCAGACGTACAGATCAGCTATTCTATCGGCCTCGGCTAGAAGAGCACGTAACGAACCGAAACAGCGAACAAGAAAGCGCAGTAGATAGATATTCCATCGGTTTCTCGTTTCTCGCGAGCCATTGTTTACCGCAGTCGAGCATGTATTTCGCCTCGTCAGACGTAGCTAATTGTTTAAATACCTTTGAAACCTCAACTCTTTGTCTCGCAGCTGAACCACGACCGATAGAATGATGGGGAGACAGGGATCGTTAATGATTTCTTGGAGAGCGCACGAAGCTTATGGCAATTACCCCGGGAAGAACGTCAATATACTGACAACAATTAACGGCGTTCTTATTTTATGTTCGTTATCGGGAAGTTTCCTGTCGGTTGGATCGATGCTTTAAATTATTCCGGTTCGCGGTGAATAATTTATGGCAATTCGCGGGCTACTTTTAAGCTGTGCATATGGAACGAGTGCTGGCAGATTGATAGACTATTTTCTGACTCGGCCGTTTCGAAGAAGTTATTGTTAGATCACGATTCTCTGTGTCAACGTAATTTTTTATGAGCCAATCTGTGGGACAGATTCATCTGTATTTAACAAGGAACGATTTCGCACACGGAGATCAAAACAATTATGAAACTTTGGGGATATGTAGTGCGTGATTTGTTTTGCTGCTCACTTCGAGGAGATGAAATCGACCCTCGAAAATTCGGTTATTTTCCAATCTTCTTTCCATTAGGAAATATTATTAATCGAAATAACAACCATTGGATTCTACACACCTTTTCGAACAAATTTCTAGTTTTTTAATTCCATGTTGATAAAAATCTGGCGTTCTGGCGTTAATAAATTCTTGAACGGTAGTTTCAACGTTTGCTTGACTCCTAAAGGTTTTTTTGTCGAAGAAGTGGCTTAAATGTAAAAAAAATGAAAATCCGTCGGTAATAGATCCAGAGAGTAAGGAAGATGAAACAATGTTTCATAATTTAAAGCATCCAGCTTTTGCACCGCGATCCGTGACACGTGCGGTCGAGCATTGTCATGGAGCAAGATTGGATCCATTGGATTAACTAATATCGCTGATTTTTCTTTCAATTTTCGGCGCAGTCTTTCAATTCCGATGCAGTACTTCTGGGCTGTGATGGTTTCTCCCGGGATTAAGAAATTGTGATAAGTAATTCAAATGGTCTGAAAGTGTTGAAGAAACTTGATATTCGCAATTACCGTGCGCTACAGCAGCGAAAGCTGGTGTACAGAAAATCTGGCGGGCTCGTGAGCAAGCCCGGTATCCCGGCGAAGGATTAATTGAGAAACTCATGCTACAAACGCCTCCACCCTTTATTTTCGAATCCCAGTTAGCCGAGGTCAAAGCACGGAAGTTCGACCATCCATCAGCGGGCAGTTGCCCTCGGAATAATTAGAGCCGTTGGTCGTTGTTGTCGCGAAATTTCTCGACAGGGTCCGGGTACCGTAGCGTGGAAATGAGCTGTTCGCACGAGGTTCTCGAATTTCGCGCTCGAACGTGTCTGGAGTGCGAGCGACTCGACGCGACGCGACGGTATCGTTTACCGGTGGCGTGCTCGATAAATCGAGTGGCAAACTGGCGACGGGTTGGTTGGTCGAATAAGCAAACAACCAGCTGGTACTTGTCTCGACATTTCTTAGGTACGGTCGCGTAAATATATGGGGACACAGGGTGCTAGCCGAGAAAGAAAAAGCGGGTCGTTTTCGTTGTGTTCAAGTAAGGTAGAAGTGGTGACTTGCAAAAATGGCCGTTCGACACAAGGGGACACGCGTGCGAAACGGTCCCTCCAGAGGCGAAATCGATCGCCGCGTCGAGCGGAAAAGGAAACATCAAACGGAACGGGGTTGAGTCGGTTGGCTTCTCTTTCGCTCCTTCGTCATCGCGGTGACTCATGCATTATTTATTTCGACTTAATTAGCGGACGGGGCGGGGTGATTCGCAACGAAACGGGGCACAAAGGGGGCAGGAGAAAGAGGTCGGGGTCGGTCTCGCGTGCAGAAAAACCGACGGTTTCCATAAATACCGAGTCGCGGGCTACGTTATGCAAATATACGGCCGGGGCTGAAATTGTAAATGAAATGTTATCCGCGACCGAAAACCGTGATTCCGTGCCCGGCCGGAACGGCCGCCGCGTTATCGATTCGGCCGGCGACGGAGATCTCGCGCGGCCGCGTAAATCTCGCGTATAAATAGCCGCATAAACTGCACGCGTGCCGGCCGAACATTTGATACGCTTCATTTAAATTTCCACCGGCGCGGCGCAGCGGGGATATTAAGTCCACAGAGTTCCGCTATGCACCCGTCTACCCTGGCGACGATGAATTTCGGCCAACCGTCCGAAGATAAAACCCGCCGGCGTCAACGGATCCGGCTAATTAAAGTCGTGCGCGAAAATGTCTGCCGTGCTACCGCGGGAACAAGATCGCGGTAATATATCGCCCCGCCGCTTCGATACCGATCTCCCCGACGATAATAACACGCTTAGAGAACGAGAAACATAAATCACGGGACCGACCACCCCCGTGGAGTCTAGGGTCCATGGAGAGGCGATAAAAAGCTCCCACAACCGAAAATTCACGCGATCACGATTTACGAGACAGAAGCTGCGGATTCGCGAGGCACCAACGAACTTTAGCACTTCCGCGGAGAGTGGAGAGGTCTTTGAGGTAGTTCGATATTCTTGGATCAGTGGTCCGAGACAGCCAATATTTCTTGACGCGTTCGCCACCAGTACTTACTTCTAGACCGCAGATTTTATGCATTTATTGGAAAAGCGAGTAAGTTTAATTTCAACTTAATAAACCCACCGAAAACAGAAGTAAAATCCTGTTTGGTTCGTACGTCTTGCAATTAGTCCAAACAATTTTTATTTTTTATTGTCTTCTTCGCAAAGTATTAACACTAAACCTACCGAGGACTACAAGCGATTAAAATATTAGCTTACAAAAATGACAAGGCGCTATTTATGTAGATTTTATGCGATTTTTATTTCGTTATGCTTGGATAAAACAATTTATCGAATGAATTTCCATGTAAGTAACTAAATAATTTTACTAATTGTAAAATGAAAAATATAAAACCGGTCATTTGACCGACAGTAATAGGTTTAATATTAAAAGAATGTAGTAGAAGAAAATCATGGAGTCTTAATAACTTTAATACGTGGAAAAGAACAAAACAGTAAATATTTCTTCCGATATCCCTACCATTTCATATTCCATTCGCCCATTTCCATGAAAATTGAAATTTGAACAAAGCTTGTACAATTGTCCCAGTTCCCTTTCATTGTTGAAGTCCTTACAAGTACCGCACTCAAGTTTACAGTGCAACTCGAAAAGAACGGAAATATTTCCCAGAAACAATGCTCGAGTGGCAACGGGCACCATTATGGATCAACTTCTCGATTTTTTTCCGGTTTCAAGAGAAGTCGGGATTTCGAATTTCGCGCACGTACTCGATACGAGCGGTTCGATGTGCCACGTTGCATCTCCGCTATCTCGTGGACCGAACGCGTCCCGGCTGGAACGTGTCGATCGACTTCTTTCGAAACACGCGAGAAAACTAACGGACGGATTGGGAATTTCTGTTCGCAGTTTCGACGAGACGTCGATGGACAGCTGTCCGTTGGCCGTTACCGACGGAAGGACGAACGACGCGGCGCCGAAAGACGTCGAGACGGAGGTGACGTCGCTGGAGGAGGCGAAATCGGTGATCGCTACTCTTCGAGCGAGACAGAGGGCACAAGCGCATCAGATGCTCGCGTGGCGACGGACCCTCAAATTGCAGGTAAATGATCACGGTCAAAAGAGAGAAATATAATTATTACTAGTCCAACGAGTACCATGATCATACTATTTCGATCGCTTGATCTCGAGATATCCGTCTCCGAAAAGTGAACTATTTGATCCTTTCAGAGAAGGATATCTCGAGATCGAATGACCGGAACAGCATAGTCACGGTATTCGTTGGATTCGTTTTTTCATGCTCGATAAGAATATCGAAGAAAATATACAGGGTGTTAAAAAAAAACCATTCAATATTTATATGATGTATAGAACACAGTGTGCTGAGTAAAAAAGCATTAGTAAACATAGGTCAAATGAGATATAAAAATTTGTATTTGCTAGCATTATGATTGGCTTACTTGCTTCTATCGCGTGCGATGCTTACTTCAGTGTTCACAAACCGCGTTCTGAATGTCCTCATTCAAGTGCCGACAGTAGATTTCATCCGGAATCAGTCAGTTGTGTATCGGCGATTGTGGGTCTTGTTAGTGTTACACTTTAGTGTTACAGTTATAAAGTATCGTGCTGAAAATGTCAACGTATTATTCGAATGAAGAGTAGCAAACAAAAATGTTTATATCTCAGAAACGGTTGACCTTTTGACCTATGTTTACTAAGGCTTTTTTACTCAACACACACTGTATTCTATACACCATATAAATATTGTATGGTTTTTTTAACACACTGTATAAGATTCTGTTAAAAAAAAATACCGGCGACTTGAAATATTTTCACTGTTTCATATACATATAAATCGTCCGGAATAGTTTGTTCGTACAACTGGCAGGTTTTATTTATAACCGATCAGTACGTCTTATCTAGACGAACGGAGTACGAACGGAGTTGTAGCGTATAATTTATGTAAATTAACGTATGAATGTATGAAAGTAACGTATAAATTACGGTATTCTCCCAGTATAAAACGCAGTTAGAAAACGCACGGGCTGATAGCATCGATATCAGCTCGTATCGGAGATTTACGACACCTCAGAATCGCGCAGGACGATCCCGATCTCCGCGCAAACAATTACCTGGCTCCCCCAGCTCTTCCAGACAAAGACGAAAAGAAGAAGACGTATCTGCAATTACCAGCCGACAGTTTCTACTTGGGGGGGGGGGGGGGCTCGTTGATTAAACCCATTATCTAGTAAAAGTTTGAAGAGGAGCCGGCGCGGCTCGCTTCCGCGACAGCCAGACCTCTCGTGACGTTCGACTATTATTTCGTGGGTATAGTCGCGTGACTATCGCCAGTCAATCCACGCCTTGGCGAAACGGATTCGCGAAAAAAAGCTTCTTTTCGAGTTTCAATGGGGCTCCGACCAACCGAGCGATGTTTTAACGATCCTGGAACCCTCTGTGTTCGAAATTCTTGAAGCAAGTTTGCATCGCGCTTCCGTGTTCCCATCGATTTTAGCGTTAGCGGAGAAACAGCGGCGTTAACGATGAGTTTTTCTGTTAGGCTGTCTAACCGTTTCGTTTGCTCTGTTGCTTTTAACGATGATCGGTGAGCCAGAAGATTTCTTGACGCGATAGTTACTCTTTTTTATGTTGACGGTGTATTTTAGTGTGGCGTTGTAGATAGTGAAACAACTATTGGAATGGAAAGGATTTAGTGTATAATGTGTGATTGTTGTTTTCATTTTTTAGATTCGTGATTACTAGACTGCGGATCTTCAGATAAAATAAAACTTGCCTGCAACGATTACAAGCCACAGGCACCAAATAAAAAATTCGTTCTTCCTTTAATGATCTTATTAAACTGAAAGTAATACAGTGTTTTATCGATAATTGTCCAAAGCACGGGTCCGGCCAGGGACAATTATCCGCCAGGGATACTATTCTTTGACTTCTGCCGAACATAGAAAAGGACAACGAAGCCCAAGGGCCTCGATCGCTGAAAAATGTAAACATAACTAATCCAATAACAAAACTTCTTCGTTTCTCATTATTTTTTATGGAACTTTGGCCAACCAAATTTTGTCACTGGATTAGTAGTGGTCTCACACCGATATACCCGACCCGTATTATGTTACCCTTCTCGAGATTCAGGGCCCCTCACGGGGTATACCCCGCTGTAGTGGAGACAGTTTTGGGACAATTATGGGCCAAATACTTGGGACATTTATCGACAAAACACTGTACACCGATGACCTTAAATCTTTTTAATATGTCCGCTGCTTTAAATTGTACGTGTCCATTTTTGTTATAAATACATTAAATCCGCAGTCTACTGATTACAAAATTCAAATAAAAGTTGCTTCTAATAATTTCTGCGAATCCAATACGTTTTCTTCTATCCAATAACTATCCAGTGTTTTATTGAAAATATTAGTGGGTTGCGAGGATTTGAAATTTTCTTTTCGCTCGCGTCTGTGGTCCTTCATTTGCATATATCCGGAACGAAAGATTTAGCCCGTTGTAACTCCGTGAAAACAGATCGCGCAGCGACGTGCCCGGGCTCATTTCGCAGAGTAAGCCTCAATTTTCACACCCCCGTGTTGTTTTGTTTCGGGGATGACGTTGCGTTGGGGGACGGTTGAGAAAGCGAACGCGGCTCCTTGAAACTGTTATACCTTCCAGCGTCTCTTCTCGTTCACAGTGCAATAAAACGGCAACAAAAAATTGTACATCAAATTTTACAGTTCCGCTGGACAGAAGGCACTTCAATCTTCAAATACATGGCATTTTACGGAATAAATTTTCTAAATCAGCACCGTTCAAAGTGTGAAATTCTCAATATTTTCTCGAACAACTTGGATGATGCTATTGTCGAAAAGAATAAAAATAGAGTGAATTTTCCCAGATGGACGTGTTTTCGGAAATTTCGTTTGTTTAGAAAATGCATTAGACGGAGCTCGGAGCTCGAGGGCCGTTTCCGCCGACGGAAAACGAACAAAGGCCGCTGAAAAACGACGTGTACAACAATTTCCCAAGTTCCATTGAAATGAGAGCGGGCCAATTGGCGGTGGAACGCCTCGTCAATACGAAATATCCTATCGTTATTCGTCCGCAGGACCGCCAAGTGAAACAGGACCGTGATTTGCCGTATTGTCTTCGTTTTAATTCCAGCTCCGACGCTTGTCCGCGACTGTTTGGTATTCCTGGAACGTTTAACCCCTTGCCATATAATATCGAATCGGGCCCGTGATGAAAATTCCGAACGGGATCTATTAAACAAAAGCGTCACTCGTTCCTCTCAAATTGAAATCAAATTCCATTCTTCCGTTATCAATATTAACACTAGTTACAGGAAAGTGACTATTTCACGTTCCTCTGTAAAAATAGCGAGAATATGAGTATCCAAATTTTTAGCGACATTTTTAACTACAGCAGGCATGTCAAACTCGTTTATCACCCAGGGCCTCATTACGTATTATAAATTAACTCGGGGGAAACAATGAAAAAATATTTTTTTTATAACATTGTAGTTAAACATACAAAATAACAATCGTGCAAAACACAATGATATTACAAAGATATATACGATGTACAAAAGTCGTTTTTTTTCAAGTTTATTTTATTTGAATAAAACTATTTCATTTTTGTTTTGACGAAACGTGGCAACATTTTTCAGTCACCAAATTATCAAAATTCGGTCGAATTTGTCGAGCTGTAAGTATTTTTAAAATTAATTGTACTTACTGGTCTGTTAATGTTGACCTTTCCACAGTTTTATTATTTTTAACGTTGAAAATAGTTGTTCGCACATATATATGTATACGTGCTACCGAACATAGCTACAGTATCCCTAATTGCACATAACATATTGGATAATATATTTTTGTTTCAATACGGAATCACACTGCATTTCAATTAATTCTAGATGTAAATTGTTGTAAGTGTTGTCAAAGGTTAAAGAACCATACAGGTTATCGTTTTGGTCGGGCCGCAGACTACTTGTCGACGGGCCGCATGTTTGACATGCCTGATCTAAAGCAATAAATTTTATAGAGAATCCCGTTCTCCGAGGAAGATGTCCTTCACATTTAAAAAAATCTTTGTCCACAGGGTTAGCACATTTGAATAATTAGGCGCGGAGGTGGCTGCCTTTTCGCGAGCACTAAGCGGTTATTGCGAAACATGGCGGGACGTTATCGCGTCGCGAATCGATCGAGCGAGAACGGTGTGCGAAAGGGCAAACCGAGCGGGAGCCCGAAAATTCGGACTCAAAATCGTAGTGACAATCAAGAGGGTACGTGCAGGAGGGGCGGGGGGGGGGTTAGCAGATAAGCCTGGCGAAATGGTGCCCCGTTGGCATGCAAATGAAACTAGATCCCATGACCGTCTCTACCGCAGGGACCGAAGTGCTCCTGGAACGTCGAGAAGCTGCGTCTCGCGGTGAGAATTCGAGAGATCGCGACTCTCGTAGCGATTCACTTTGGGAAACCGAGACGAAAATCTCTGGGAAACCAAGCTGCCCCCCCCACCCCTCCTACTCTTCTCAAACGAGGATCAACGAATTTTCCGTTTCCTTTCCGTACACTCATTGGTACGTGCCGATTTCTTTATCGCCGAGATTCGCCGAAAGCTCCATTCACCTGGAAGCCCTATTCGCTGAAAGCTTGAACCGTTAGCAGCATCTTCGAAACGAACTTTCCGAGAGATCGTCTTTTCGGTGCGAGGGTAATTTTACGTCTGATGACGAGGACAATGGATTCTGGTTCCTTGGGACGCGTCAGAACCTGTGTCCTGTGGCCTGATTAACTGGCTGCCTTAATTAACTCAGCCCGGCGCGACGCAGCGGCGGGTCATCGAGTTGCCCCTATCTCAGGGACTATGTTCATCGAAATATACCATGAGGAGATGGATTAGCCCATTAAGATGGTGATCCTTATAAGGAATTGCACTTTGGATTACCGTATCCTATTTTCACATGTTATTCACACATTCTCTAAAATATTCTTCATGGTTAACACTTTTTTTTTAACCCTTATTTCAATAACCGACCACCAGGGCATCTACCTGGGTACGTTTCATAAAAATTTTTTCTGTACCTGTAAAAATTTGGTCATGAACGCTTGGATAATCTCTAATTGAACAGTTCAAAAAAGAAATATACTTTCAGACTTTCTTTCTGTATTGGTTTTTGTATTGTTCATTCCGTCAAAGTCGACATACCCGAATTATCCGAGGCTAGAGAGATAAAATAACGGCACGCGGCTACGTACGGTGTACCATGAAAGGCCCATTTATATTATCTGACATGGTTTGTCTGGCTAGTCTAAGCCTTAAAAACTTGGTTCTAGTTAGTAACAGTCGACTACAAACGTAAAATACCCAAAATGTCGCGATGCAAAGTGTTTATTTAAAAAAAAAAACCGTAGGTGGATACATGGGTATGCCGGTTAATGACGACTGTAGTGAAGTTTGGTTATAGACATAAGGGTTAATTAGTACGTTCGACTTGCTGTTACGGTAGCAGATACGTTCTACGTCCAACACATAATTTTTGGAGCAAAAGTTTGCTCGTTCGATTAAACACTCTTTGTAGCACTTATTTCGCGTGGACGTTGAAAAATCTTACGTTTTATCTCGCATTTAGCAGGAAGCCAAACAGAACTATTTCCCTCTACTCGCTTTTAGAACAACCTAAACACTCTGTGCCCACAATGTGCGCGGCACGTGTTTACCCGTTTGATTAAACAGCGCGTGTGCCGCGAGTTTCGCGAAAATCGCAGAGTGTCAATTGCGAGGCGCCGATCACGAGTTACGGGCTCGGATCGCGTTAATGGACGTTGCAGGCCGCGACGGTGTTTGCTTCCCGCCAATTAATTCATCGATTTCGTGTGTGACGAGAACCGAGCGCTGCAGTTCCGATTCGAAAAGGAGCTTCCGGTTGGCAAACGAGCCCGTAGATCACGGGATTTGCGGACATAGGGGACAAGTGGCCCGAGAAAAATAGCTTGCGCATTCCGGGAGACTAGTTCCGGGCGAGAGAGATTCGCCGCGGTCAGACATGACTTCCTCGCCGTTTTGGAGATTTGAAATTCCGTAGCATCCCGTTCTGGCCAGGAACTTTACGACCGGGGAGAAATGGCGCGGTTCCGCGGAGAATATTGGCTTCCTCTCTCCGCCACCCCTTTCTTTCGCGAACGGGCTACCGTTCCGTTTTCTGCTCGGTCGCGAACTTTGCATTCACCGGCGCCGGTTTATTACGTTTATCGAATGCGGAACTGTCTCCGTTAATTAAATCCTCGGGGCTCTGACGCTTCCCGACTTTTAAACGCGTCGATACGCCCCCCTCCTTCCCCCTCCCTCTCCCACTCCCCCGACCACTCGCTATAGATCGCCTCTAGTCGCGGACTCTCTTAGACGGTTTCCGGTCTTGCCGAAGAACTGTTTAATATTAATGCGACGCACGCTGCCACTTCTGACGCGAGAAAGGTCCAGAAACTTAGTTCTCGGTTGTTACTTCCGAGCGGAGACCACGGTGGGCTGGAAACCCGTTTTCACAGCCAAAATTGAATTTTTGATGTCTCGTATTTTAAACGAATTTTTGTATACCATCAGATGATATATAGCTAGACTGTGGATTTTTACGATAGATAAAACTGATCTGCGTCATTTGCGAGAAACTGGAATCAAATAGGCATTTCACTCTTCAATCATTTTAACAAGTTGATAACAAATTGGCTCATTTAACTCATTTTTACCGTAAATACATAAAATCCATAGGTTTTTCATAACTAGACAGGAGATATTTATGCAAATTAAAAATTATTTACCTGAATTCCAATAAACTGAAGTAAAATAGAAAATCATTTTCTGTCTCAATATGTTTAATAGATTTGAAATAATTTAACAGTACTTGTAAATCCTACTCGTTTTTGTCATAAATGCATAAAATCCACCGTCATCCAATGCTTCAAAATCTAGAATATTAGTCATTTTAGATAATTATGTGTGCGGTGACAACACTCTGAAGACAAAATTCAAAGTGAAAACAATTATTTTAAAAACTTGTTATAAAGCGTGACAGGTTTGAATTAATGTTTTATACATGTACATATATTATTAGGCGTATTTTAATAATATAACTAGTTCCTAAGTATCATTTAAACTACATAATTCTGTCATAAATACATAAAATTGTAATAACTAGACTATGAATTTAATGGATTTATGGTAAAAGTGGATAAGTGAAAAACAAAACTGTAAAGGCACTAAAAGAGTTTCAGAGTATTCTATAAAATCTATAAATTTTATACAATTTATTTAATGAAGTAAAAATTGAAAGCTTACATTATACGATACCCGGTAATCCTTCAACCTTCTTGTATTTTCCAGATCTCAACCAAACATGGTACAATGTATATGAATGTAAAAATACATTAATCTAAAAATTCATTTTTAATTATGGATAAATAATTCCGTGACTCGTATACGAGTGACATGGCAACGAGCGTATTAAAGCGGTACTGTTTGATTAACGAATAACAGTGCCGACTTTCTAGCAAGCTCATTCCGTTCCCACAAACTTTACAGCAAATACGACAAGGTAGAGATACTGGTTGTCTCATAAAACACCTGAAAGGTTACTTTGAAGTTGTTGAAACTTCCTCGATCGTTATCCATTCGTTCGTTCCGTCTTGGATCGTTCGTCGAGCGTGTATTCAACGGTCATTCGCGAAACGTCCCATTAAATTCGATTCGCTGGTTCCGCACGCGATAAGGTCGTTGCATCTAATAACCGGTGATTATGTTGTAATTAAACGCCGCTTTTGCCGCTTATTGGGGCGCGAGTGTTTCGGCCGCGCGCGCCTCGTTCCCGGCCACGCGACAATGATCGCGTGCAGAGTCTCGATTACGTTCGCAAATCATCGGGAAGTTCGCAGCTGTGACACGAAACGAGGGAACGAGAAGCCTCGAGCTAATCCAGACCTGTCTGTTTCGCAAACCGTGGCCGAATCCGCCAGCTAGACAATAGACAATTCGGAATATTCGCTGGATCATAGATAATAGACAATTCGAATGTCAGGGGCTCGCATATAATCAAGGTTCTATGATGACAGACACTGTTTGACGTAATGAGTAATGGGAATTTTCATGCAAAACGAAGACTGTCTGCATTAATTGCGAGATGCGGGATATTTATTTATTTTCTTAATCATTTTAACAAGCCAGAAATAACGCAAAACTTAAACCTGATTGTCGTGTAGACCGCGGATCATTATGCATTTATGGCTTCTGAAAATTTTCACAAATGCTAGAATATAAAATTCCGCAGAATTTAGTACAATTTTTACTCGTATGTCAGATCTACAAATGCTACTACCACTGAAAATAAGATTTTATTTGATTCCATTTACTTAAAGTTCGTCTACCGAAATTGCAAATTGCATAAACATCCGCAATTTGCTGATGTATATTCCTTTATGATAACAGGATCGAATTTATTCAAAAACTAAAAAAATCAGAACAAGAAACTATCTCTATAACCCGACGAATTATAAAAGAGAACCTCTGAAATCTAAAATTTTAACGGGCTCGGTGGTACCAGCGTTAAATCCTTTAAATATTTTCACTATTTTGCACTTGTTCTACCCATTTTTGTCATAAATTAATAAACTCCCCAGTCCAATAATATAATACATTGATTATATTATCAGAAGTTTGAATAAGCGAGTTTCCACTATGCTTGAAAAACAGAATAAATAATAGAATTAGAAGATGGTAAACAAGAGAGTGGATAATAGACAGCATAATTTATTCTGCCAATCAGTAAGAGCTTAGCCTAACGCCGCAACGATTCCATTATCCGAACAGCCACGTCAAACTGATGAACGAAGGTTCTGTACTCGTTGGCGCGACGTTACGGAGGGAAAGCTGTGCGTTCGAAGCATCGTTTTTCATCGTGGAGGACGCAAACTGTCTGGGACCAGTTCGTCGTGATGATCAAATAGGCTAGCATTCCCCTCGACTAGACTCTGCAATAGTTTGCGCGGGGGTGGCTGTCAGCTTGTCGATCTCCCAGTAAGAACTGTCTGCAGAACGTGGATTATGCTCCAAGTAATTTCGGTATGCTCGTTAGTCGCTCGACAAACGGTTCGACGTGGTACGGAGTCCCGGACCTAACTTCGGCGAAAGACAAACAGAAGCTCTGTCAGAGATTTCATTTAGTTTGGCCACGTTCCTTGGCGTCGCGTCGTCGATGAGGCTGAACTACAGAGCATTATGGACACGATCATCCTGCTATTTTTAACTCGAACCTGCTTCTGCCAATATTTGCGCAGAATTTCCTATTCTCTGAATAATGTCTGCGAAACTAATTGAACCACTCTTTATCCACAATAATTTTATAGTAGATAAAACTACAAAATATGTCACGCGAATATTGAATTTTAAGGATGGTTCTTTTCTTAGGAAAATAGTTTTCAACCCTTATGTTAATAATAGGGAACACGTTAAATTTATTCAATATTCTTTTGTTGACAAATAGCAAAATTATTATAGTTTTTTGTATTCTTAGATTAATTTACATTTGAGACATCAAAATACCTACACATAATTCATGAATAATAAGGAAGATGAAATATGGCTAACATGTGTCTGAAAGGTATCATTATTTTTTATATAGTAACATGAAAGTGTTGGCTTTCTCTTTTCAGTTCGTTAGGAATCAACATTAAACAAACCAGTTAAGGTGTTGCAGCTTCACTTTGAAAGACGACTTGAGAATTAATCTAACAGGCTCTCTAAACAAATAAAACAGTACAGTGCAGTCTACCTGAAAGTATGAATCGTTAAAATCGTTAAACTCATAAAACTATATTTTTACCATGTAAAACGATTTTCACAATAATTTGTTCCTTACCCGCAATTCAAATCCTCTAAAAAAAACCCATAGAATACTATGCAAGTCTTAACAGACCAGTTTCTCATTTTTCAATTAATGAAATTATGAAAACACTTTTCATAATTGAATGCGCGAGACGCAACGCACCGTTGTTATTCGCGACTCGCCAGCCTGCTTTGCATCAACTGGTCTTCTTCAGCATTTTCGTCAGGTTGCACGGCTCTGTTCCTTGCCGTCGACGTAAACAGGCCGAGTCCATTACTACTGGCTTTGTCTCGCGTAAATGGCAGCCCCGTGAAATAGCCACGCGACGCGTATTGTTAGTACTTCCGCGCTACGCGCGGTGCGTTTATTTTTACGCTCCTCCGCGGAGGAGCAGCCTTTTTTCAGCTTCGAACAGACAGTTCCTCGTAGTTTCCGAAGCTGCTGTCTTTCGCTTGGCTCGCCGCACGATGATCGACCCGCATTTTTCACCGGAAAACCGACTCTCGAGATCTTCCGCGATTCTCAATGCCAATTTATATTACAAACAATCCTCAATTGTCTTCGCTCTAGATTTTCTGGAGTTCATTGACTTGGCAAACTTGTGACTCAACAATTCCTAATTTTAATTCCCCTTTCCTCGAATTTCCGCGACCTAGAAAAATTCTCAGTTTTCTTCACCGTAAAAATGAGACACTCTAGGGAGGGCGCATGTTTGTGGGAACACGACGCGTTAGCTGTTCAAGCCTATTTCATCATTATTTAAAAACATAAAGATCACATTAAATAGATAGTTAGATTCGTTTTCGTGACAGATATAACGTTATTGAATAAAACATTTATAGTGGTAAATGAATAATCAAGGTGACCTTAATTTAAAAAAAAAAATTTTTTTGTAATTTTTTTCTATTGTCATTTGTAGATTATTTTTTGTACTATACATTTTTTTCACACCACCGGAAATGTCTGAAAATCGTGTGAATAATGAACAGTAATTGAAAACTGGCTGTTCAGACTTTCAAACAGGAGTAATCCATAATTTTGTAATCAATCAATTTTATTACATTCAATGAAATAACAAAAATGTGTTATTACGGTCTTATTAAAAAATTAAAAATCACTGACTATAATCAATTAGCCATATAGATTTACGGCTTATAATTATATTTGTCTATTAATAAACAAAAATCTATACAACAATTTTTATTAACAAAGATAAATTAATTACAGGTTTTCAATATGTAAAAACTGTTGCGATGCTATGCTACGATGCTGATGCTATTCTCTCACAAATACAAATGATTCAACTGCGAGCTAGCAAGAAGTTCGAATGTTTAACAATGGTCGTATAATCTAAAAAATTAAAAGCCGCTGAGTCTGTACGTCAATGGGTCTCGTGTGACACGACTCGCCGCGGAATTGCGTGTGACGCGACGCTTAACTATCATAATTTCCAAAGTGGTTTGAGGTGGGACGTGAACTTTGCAGGATCTTTTAGAGGAGATGTAGCTGAAAATGTTCAACATTGCCCGAGTCCGTGCTTGGTTATCCAGTTTAAGGTATCCCTTACCAAAAGTAAAAAGCTTTGACGGATCTCTTCAGTTCGCAGAGTATTTTTTCTTTTTTAAGTTATTAACAAGACTTTTTAATTTCAAGTGCGTCGTAAATATAGACACAATAATGTTCAATAGGTTTTCCAGATCATCGTTACGAAAAAAGGCAATTTTATCGGTGAAAAACCGCATGTGAAAAAGTTTGATCTTTGAATGCTTATTGCAACGAGAGTTTTTAATAACTTTTATCAATATTATCGTTTTCGTAATGGACATTTAAGAAACATTATATATTCGTTAAAAATCGATATGAGGACTTCGATTGTTTAGCCTATGAACAGCTGGCGCGTCGACCTTGCCCACTGTGCGACGCGACGCTACGGAGGGAAAGCCGTACGTAAATATTGACAGTGAAGAGCGGATGCGCGCGCTTGGGCGCTTCATTCGGTTGGTTGTCGACAGGGTTTTCGGTTCATTTCATTGTATTTGGAATTCGCTCACTCAATCAAAGCGGGAGCGCAATAAAGCGGCTGCGTCTGGTCCGGCGTGGTGCGCCGGGCGTAATGCGGTTTGCGCAAACCCTCTGGGCTTCCTAATTAATTCCAAATTACGGTCAGATCGAGGATGCATTACAGTGTCGGTCTGGGGGCCACGGACGCGTTCGCTTTACTTCCCGTTTATCGGTTCCATCTTTGGACCAATTACCAGGCCAGGTGAATTCGTGTCGCGTAAACTCGCCGCGATCGCGCGCGTGTTTGTGCTTCGTGGTGTACGCACACACACCTACATGGACCGATGCCGGTCCATTTTTGCGTCAATTTTCCCTGGCAACCCGCTCCAATCACGGACCGTTTCCGCCCTGTTAGACTTTTTGCTACAGTTTCGAGAGAGACGCAGAGAGAAAAAAGACGCCGACCGGCAAGAAGTCTTCGAGTAATTTCCATTGGTCGGTTATCGATAACGAGCGGACGTGATTAATCGTCGCCTGGTGACTCCGCTCCGACACGCGGAAGGAAGAAAGCTTCCACCAGCTAATCTATATTATTAATTGCCTGAATATCGACGGAACGCTGCCCGGTTAAATAGCGTCGGGACACGACGCGACGTCTGAAGACTTGCGCTGATCCAGTATTACCGGCTACATATTTTATAGGCCATTTTCGCGTTATTTTTACGAATCTCACAAAACTAATTTAATCATTATAATTACAATTGCACAGTTGAAGGTTATCATAGAAATTAGTTTGTCAACTCTTTTAGATCGTACAAATGATGTTCGGTTCAAGCAACTGTATTGTGAACAAAATTAATTTTTACGATTAATTATAATGTTACGTATGCGTACGTTTCCGATTTGAATCTTGACCCTTCCGGAGATATGTGCCGGAACAGAGGGACTATTCAAGGAAAAAGGGCTTACTCAAAATTGAGGAAGTCCAGGGCTATTTTGGGCTGCATAAGTTCCAAGAATCTAAATCTAATCAGAAGTAGCAGGTGGTCCCTACTATCGTTTAGGCCGATTTTAGTTCGATATAAGGGACATGGATCCTCCTATTAATCTGGTGTTTCAACCGAACTGAACACAGTATAGCTTGCATCGCGACGCGAGTCAGTTCGAGCAAGATCGGGTAACCAAAGTCCTTATCAAGCATTTTTACGAGACAGTGCCTATACCGTCAGTGATCACCCCCGCATTTCTCGGTGCGTTAAAACTTAGAGCGTTAGATAGACTGTTTTATGTTAGACTGGTTCAATCCCAGAATGGGAGACTGCGAACCGAGGTGGTCTAAGCGAAATAACCAAGAGAAACTGGCGAGTGAATATGGTCTTTTATTTACAGAGATCGCGCACTTTTATTTGTACAATTCGCGGAACGATTGGCGTGCACTGTTGTGAAATTGCGAATTTTAAAAAAATGCGTGTGCATGAGTACTGCTAGGGCGATACCCGGTTTCGGAGAAAGGAGAGCAATACTCGGTTTTGGTGATTCGTATTTGGAAGTCGTTATACGTGTGTATAGCTACAGAGGAGAGGAGAAAGATGGGTATAAGAAGGAGCTCGTCACGGGGGGGAGGGGTATCAACTGCCTTATTATTGGCTCGCCGATGTGTGATCGCACGGTAATCCGCTAATTACCACTATTTACGTGGATTACCAGAGCGAATCGCGGCTTCCCTCGTTAGGAAGATATGCGATTTCGGCGCGACGTTCAAATCTGAACATAGACAACCCGTGAGAAGCTATACAAACCAGTTGCATTACCCGGAGTTTAATCCAGAATATACTACTCTACATTGACATTGTTACGAGCCGAGGGCTGGCATGTGACCGAGGTTCGGTTTTTGAAATGATTGAAATAGGAAAACGTCGTGGACTCCCCAAGTGTAGTAATTAACACTGGATTGCCACTGGGATAGGAAATCGTGGACTCCCCAAGTGTAGCAATTAACACTGGATTGCCACTAGGATAGGAGATCGTGGACTCCCCGAGTGTAGTAGTTAACACTGGATTGCCACTAGGATAGGGTAAAGGTGTTGGTAGTGATCAGCTCTCGTAACCTAATGTTGTTGGATAAGCCACGAGCGGTAAAGGCTTATCCTTGTGGGATCTTATACTAGTGAACCGGAATTGGAAATGTGAGTGGAGTTCAAGAACGAGAAATCTCTAATCTTTTATAATTTCAAGAGATTTATTATAAGTAGTATTTTGGATTACAATTGTTAATATGTCGCGAATACTAATTCCCGAGTTCTCGATTTTTACGCAAACGAGTTAGCGGGGGTGTACTTTAAAGTAACTCACTTTAAACCAGGAGGTACATTAATCGCGGAGACTGCACGAACGGAGACTACTAAAACCGATCTCGCGATACGTAGTGTTCGAGTTTCAGACTCGTACTAACCCGTTTTTGAGGAGGACCTGGGTTCCTTATATACCCTCTAAAATCGGTCTTACAGAGGTGGGGGCCACGTGTTTCTGCTTACTTTACAATTTACCATCCAGGGGTTCCGACAACCCGCTATCAAAAACCTTCGTGGAATCGATATCTCCGATTATTCACGGGTCCAAACAACGCGATTGCCCGAATGGGCGACTGACGTAATACTGTTTATTCCAAACTACTTGACCGGACCTCCTGTAAGATCACGTAGCTGCAGGAAGAGCGAGATAAGTATGAAGGTGAAGCCTCCATACGCAACAACATATTAGAGTCTATCGTTATTTCACACATCCTTTTGAACTTGCAGTAGTTGGTATTCTATGACGATAAACCTTAGCCGAGGTGTATCTAGTTAATTTTTACAAATTACGAGTCAAACAATCCTAAATCACACATAGCCTGCCTAACTAGATTCTACCTAGATTCTTTTCCATCCCTCGGTCTCCTCGATCATCATCTTCCCTAAATCTCCTCCATCCTTCCCCTGCCACATCTTCTCTTAACTTCCCTTCCCTCTCCCGTTCTCTACATTAGATCCATCCCCGCCCTTTACTTCCCTAGATCCCCACCTCCTTTCCCCTAAATACTTTAAGCGAATTCTCTTTTCACCGCGACGCGTGTGCTCGTTACTCAAAAAGCTCGCCATCTTTTTGCAGGCGAGTGCGCCAGGCGCCAAGCATTGAAAGGGTTAATGGGTTAACTAGCTGCGGTAGACGACGGACGGTCTAAAGGCGGCGTTGAATAAGTAAACGGTGTACGGTGCGACGTTGTTCGCTCACAGCGTATAATGGTAATTCTAGGAGGACCTGGTGGCCCGGCTGACGAGGGAGAAAGCCGAGGAGCTGCGGACGTTGTCCTCGCAGCTGTTCCTGTTCGAGTCGCGGCTCTGCCGGAAGCAGAAGGAGATCGAGGCCAGCCTGGCGCAACGCGAGTCCATTATCCTCAGACAGCAGAGGATGATACGGCAATTGCAAAGCAGATTGGCGGAAAGAACCACCGGGACCAGGGACTCGCCGCCGTGCGACGCCCTCGATAGATTGGACAGCCTCGGGGACAGCGATAGCGCCGTTGTTCTCGAAGAGGCTGCCGACGACCTCGCGCCGCCTAGGTACGTTTACCTCAATAATTCCACGCCTTGCGAGAGCCTCCAGTCTCCGGTAACCCGGCAAGTTTTCGATAGTTAACCAGCCGCTACGATCCGAATTCATTTCCCTAAATTATCCAGCAGCGTCAGGTAAGGGTTTAGAGGTACTTCACCCGACCCGACAATTTAGTCCCCGAGGACTCGCGAGATGCCATAGTCGGTCGCGCTCAAGAAATGTTGCAGACGGTTTCACGAGAGACGATAGAGTAACTTCTCACTGTTCTACAAAATCTAAACGACCTCGATCGTCCCATATCTAGGAACCCACGCGCACCAGTGGTTCTAGCTCCGTAGATCCAGTATTAATCGCCGCACTTCCGATGACCATTTCGAGATGCCAGCCATTGAAGGTAGCTCGGTGAATCATAATTCATCTCGCTCTCCTCAGGCCAATTCGTCAGGGTCTATTCGGAAAAATTCGTGGTCGGGAGGATGGTTTAATTTCGAAGTAGCTCGTAACTCGGCTGCAAAACCAAAGTGCAGGGTGGGTTCTGGATCGCTTCGGGGGTGGATCTCCTCGTAAACCCGAGATTGGGGGCGTGCACGAAACGCCCAGTGTCCGAAGAATGCGTCGAATAGAACGAGCGTGGGTTGGTTGAATAATTCGGGATGTATCGGGACGTCCGGTTGCAGGTTCCGCTCGAACATCACCGACGTAACAGTGATCCGATCGGTGTCGGACGCGGTCGAGCCTTCGAGCAAGTACTCGTCGATACGACGGTGCAACGGGTTCCTAAGGCGGCCAGAGATCCTGGAGACCGTCTACTCCGTGGAGGAGGACGGAGACAGCGAGAACAATCAGGACCCGTCCGAGTCGACCGAGAACTCCGAGTGCGAGGAGAGACGCTCGAAACACTTGGGGAACGGCAAAGGCAGGCTGCAGGACCTCTACGGCAGCTTCGAGAGACTCGCTCAAGAAGCGGACTCGCCGCCGAGCGAGAGGCCCAGGGACGAGAGCCAACAGGGGCAGGTGAGATCTTATTCTTCTACTTCTTTCTTCGAGTGTTTTCTAACCGGGGAAAAAATAAATGGTTGCTCCACTGGATCGATCGAATGTCTGCTGGGAATTCCTCGGTTGAGGTGTCTGGGGTTTTCTTCGAAATTGACCGGGGTGGTCTGCGGGTCTGTTTGAGAGTAGTTTAAGTCATCACTTTTATCATTTCCAACTTGGTCTTAAGCTAGACACAATTGATCCTGCAGCTTTTTGTTTCTATGGAGACGGGCTGTAGTCGTGAATTTTAACCTTGATGAGACTATTTTCAGTGTCAGGATTTTTTTTCAGAATAAAGTGTGATGTATTACACGTCAAATTATCTGGTAGTTTAAGTCATCATTATCCTTATTTCAATCTTATTTATAATAAATATGCACGACTGATTTTGCAATTTTCACTTGCTCTATTTGTAAATTATGATGTTGACTATTTCCAACATTTTTTTTTTTTGAGAATAAAGTGCGATGTATTACACATCAAATTAAGAATAGTTTCAGTTATCATTTTCCCAATTTCGAACTACTCAAACTACACTCTATCAGACCGTAAAATGTTCACGTAGATTGCTGAAAACACACTGTCTTCATCAATTTTTATCTCTGCAACCATTCGTCCGATCAATTCCGATCGTTCTCCATCTTAATCCAAAACTTCTAATCTATCCCCAGGACTATTCCCCAAACACGTTCAGCCTGAACTTCGCTATCAAGTAAAATTCCCAGACCGGGGTTGTATCGATCCGAGGTTGGGAACAGCCCAAGAGATAACGAGGCAATCATAAATATCGTTTCCGGTGGTTTGCAGGTCACGTACAACAGGGTAATGAGCAATCACCGATCAGTCACGAAGCCAAAAGACGTGAAGTACAAGAGGATAAACAAGGCGAAGTCGAAAAGCCTGGAGGAGCTGCGGGGCCGTTTGCGGAACTGGGTCGAGAAGGGGAACAAGATCGCAATATCGTTCGACCAGTCTTACGCCTGAACACACTGTACCTCCATGAAAGTATACGTACATATACCCCTCCCCATCGCCACCACGTAGAAGTATACTTTTTCACCACGGGTCGGTTGAAAATCCCGTATCCCGATCGACCGACCGACGACGGCCGTGCGGCAATTTCCTCTCTTTTCGGGCTCGCGCGATTAAACGGGTGGGATTAAATCGTTATCCCGGTGTGGCCGGATCGCCGGCGGTGGTGTATTTAATTGAAATTCTCATCGCTCCATGTGATATTTACTGTAGTGTCTCGAGAATTAAATTAGAGAACGTCGCGCGCGGACAATTTCCAACACTTGTGATATATATAATGATTTTATCGTAACACACACGACCAGGTTGTTTAGGATCTAATTACCGCGACGATCGAAACCGTGGGACGGTTCAGGTGTCGGGTGGACGGCGTGTCAGAGTGACAGGAGGGGGAGGATCATCGTGGAAATTAGGGTCGACCGTGAGGGTTGCCGAAGAGATCCTCTCGCGATTTTCCGTCTCCGTGTTCCGTCGTCGTACCGCGCGAGCGTGTTACTTCGAAACGCGTCACATACAATCACCGATTCTATCGAGTTCTTCGCGTGAGAACTCTCCCTCGGCGAGGACATATTAAATCGAGCGGATCTCCTCGTTTCACTGTACCTATAACTCTTTCTCCAACTCTTTCCCCCCCTCTCTCTCTCTCTCTCTCCCTTTCTCTCTGTTCCTGTTCTCTTCGTTTTCTCCGTTCTCTCGTTGTTCGCGGAAGGCGTGGCACGCGTTCAGCCAGGCCGTTTTCGAGCAGCAACACGACACGCGCGCGTCATACGCACCGTTTTTTCGCTCTCGGATGGTTCCCTTTCGTCAATTACGACCATTAACCCTCGAATCGGTTGATCGACGCAACACGCTTAATGTCCGAACTGCACCAAGAAGATATACATACATACATACACACACGCTATAGGTATGCGTCTATATTGTATATTTCTGTTTCCGGAACAGGCAGCGAAACGAGAGAAAAACAGCGCGACACACCTTTGTAAAACGTTTGAACCGATATGCCGCGTGTACCACGCATTGTGATCGCATCGAACAGGCCTCAGCTCAATTTTTGTAAACACACGAACTGATTACGTATCGTCGTAGCCGTAAAACCGCTCACTCGCGTCCGCCTTTTTTTCTCCGCGCGGAAGAGTGTCGCGTTCTCCAAACCCCAAATGCATCAAATGCGAGGCGAGTTCTCGCGTATTCGCTCTTTAGAAGGTTCAACGAACACGCACGCGAATCGAGCACCGATCCAGCTAACCCGCCGATCGAGAATGTGCCACTCGCCCTCACTTTTCTATTCTGATTCCGTTGCGGCCACGAAAATCGAACGCGTTCCCTCCGTAACATCGCGCGGCTCTGCAACGACTCAATCTTTAGGCGAGCCAGAACGGAAAGGAACTTTTCTTCGCCTGCTTGAACGGACCTCCTTCTCCTGGTAACCCGATAGGAGATGACAAGAGCGCGACGTTACGGGAGGAACGCCGTGTTCATCGATTTCTCTAGTCGGGACAACTCAGATTTTGTACCATATCGAGACACGATTCGAACGCTCTCCTCGCCGCTCTAAATTCGAAAGTTCGTTTGGATCGTCGATCGGGAGCGTCTCGATCCGACGAATATATTCTGTTACGCATTTGTTCCGACCAGAAGGATCGATGGATTACAGGCACTCGAGATAATCAACGTGCTGTGCACTCGTAGCGTAGCCGACTGGCGACACGAATTATTTTGTCGGTATACATATACACGTAAGTGGGGGAAAAGAGTCTCTTCTTCCGGTGCAATCAGCGAGCGAGATAACTCTGTAGCGTGTACTATTTTTCGATCTGTCTATACATCGTATCCGAATACTGTTGATGAACAGGAAATTCTCTTGAGTAGATAAGTGAAATGATTCTAAGGCATAATTAATCGCACGTGTCGACTAACGATTTGACCGTGTCGTCGGGGACGGGAGAGTATTTTCCTGCCTCTCTCTCACACACACTCTCTGTCTCTCTCTCTTTCTCTCTCTTTCTCTCTCTCCTCGTCCCTCTATTGCGGGTACCTGTTTTTAATTGTAAAATTAACGATAGATCGTTTTCGATTTTCGCGTTCCGTTGGAAACGAGTGTTCTGCGATTTTCTTCCGTTGCTTGTAACGTCGCGTCGCACGATTCGCCCGCGACATGTGTGCGCGCGTTCCTCGGACGGAAAAGGGTACAAGAAACTAATCGACAATCCCCCTTTGTCTTATATATATTTGTTTGCGAACGTGTACCACACGTTATACGTACTGTGCATTACGGAAGGCGCGAAGAAGCAGAACCGGCGAAAGTTCTTTTGTAAATAAAACGAAAGGATCTGTATATGTAATATTTTAATATAAGATGTAAGCGCTCTCCTCGTGGGACAAACCGATGGGATAAGAAATTGATTCTGTAGATAGGTCGCCCGTTCACCGAGAATAATAAATTTTAACGATAGAGAATCGAGTTTTATGTTCCTGCAGGCTGCATAACAGCCACCAACAGATCTCGTGCATAATATATTTGCGCGCTTATAAATGCATATACGTATAAATAAAAATGCATATAAAAACAAATATATAAAAATATATATATATATATTAAACAAAAAAAAATGTGTACTTGAGTCTACTATGAAATACGGAAGAACGACAAAATCATAAAGAGAAAAGTGTCGCAGACTAATGGAGGGGCAAGCCTCCCTCCTTTCCTGAACTTATTCGGTTCGCGCGCGTGCAAAGTATACACGTGAACACACACGCAGACGCCACGGACTGGCCCGCAAAAGAAAGTCAATCGTTATTTTAATTTATGTAAAATAATAACGTGTATACACCGTCGCTTTCTTAGGCAATTAGTAGACTGCTACCAATATCAATCATTACCGCATTATTATTTTAATTATTATAAAATCTCAAATAAATTATAATGCCCTTACCGTTTGTTGATTATTGCTCCCGTCTTTCCTTTCCCCTAGACGTAAGAATGTAATGGCAGAGAGGATACGAGAGTATTCACGCCCTGGGTCTAATCTGCCTCCACTTTTTTCATACCCACGTTTAGCATGGAACAGATCCCACACCCACGATAGAGCCTACGTTTGGCATGAAACAGAAACGTTTCTACCTACGGTTCTGAGTTACCGACTCTGCACAAAATTGTTTGGTACGTTAGCGCACTCTATCGAAATGGAACGGTCAGCTAGTGAACTACATGACGTTACAACGCAAAAGGTATGTGTCCACAGACTTAGGACGATCCGTACAGACATTGCAACTTGCAATTTGCAATTCGCAAGCAATGCATTTTTCTGTCCACGGTTCTGAATTACCGACTCTGTAGAAAATGCTCCTGTACAATAGCGGACTCTATCGAAATGGAGCGGTGAGCTAGTGAACTACATGACATTGCAACACAAACACGGCGTGTGTTCAAAAACGCTAGGTTTTACAGCGTTGTCAGCTTTAAAAGTGCAATGTTGCCGCATTATATTCACACAAAAACCATCGATGCTCGCCACGAAAGGGTTTGAGCGATTCCTTTCCTGCTTGTCGGAGCTGTCAAAATTCAGAGACATATTGCTTCTTAATTTAAAATGTAGAATTTTCAATCATAAACACGATTATCAAACAATCATCTGAATAATCGCTAACTTATTCAAAAAACTTTTTAATTTTTTTAATTAATCTAATTTGTAGATTTTTTAATATATGTATATTCAAGTTGGGCAAAATTTTCATCTAAATAAGAATTTAGAATAACGAATACAAGATAAAAAAATTCTTATTCGTTATTGGAAGGTTCGAATAAAAGATACAAATAAAAGATGAAAAAATTATTCGACGTTCGAATAAAAAAAAGTATCTTTATTCGACGAGAATTTATCCGACGAATAAAGATCGAAGAATATACATATATAGTACGCGCTTTCTTTCTTTTTCTATCTCTACTTATTTCTTACAATTATCTTTATTCGTCGGATAAATTCTCGTCAAATAAAGATACTTTTTTTTATTCGAACCTTCGAATAACAAATAAAAATTTTTTTAATTTTCCTTCATTATTCAAAATTTTCATCCAAATGAAAATTTCGTCCAATTTTGGTCGAAATCTACAAATAAAGATCCTTTATGAACTTCGAAGGAAATGTTTCAATATTGGCATCGTCTATCTTATCGAATTTGTGGCGTGTTTAGACTTGTTTTCATCAGCAAACTATTTACAATCGATTGATAATGTTTCCATGACAAAATTTTGGATTGCAATAAACATTTTATTGCTATCAGTAACTGATGGTAAAACGCTTATATTGTTGTCTCCAGGAAACATATACGACGTTCGATGTGGTCGTGATTCAGCGTCAGAGGCAACATTGTAACGCATAGCGTATTGGCATTTACTAACTAAACCCAATATAATTTATTACTAACGTTATCATAATTATATCATCACCTATCGATTGTAAATGTTTTCCCGATCAAAATAAGCCCAAACACGGCATAAATTGGATGATAATATATCCAGGCTGTTCAGCGAATCTGAAAAATCTCGAGCTCGATGAATGTGGTAGTGCTTGTACGTGACAACTGTTGCTTGCGGCATTTGTTTTAGCACACATAAGATTCATCGCAGCTAAAAATATACAGGGTGAGTCACCAAACGTTAGCACCTCAAATATCTTTGTTGTTTCTAAAGATACGTAAACTATGGTAAGGACAAAGTTAAGGGGCTGGAACGGTAGCATGGTGTGCACACACACCACTACGTCAACCGTATACGTACATGGGGATTGCAAGGATCCGGGAGGCCGCAAATCACGCCTCACTCCGACAGCGGCAGCACTGTAGGTGAGCTGTCAAGTAATACGTTTCATAGAGCTACGAGGGCTACATTCTGCCGAATAATGCAATTTACGTCCCGAAAACGTAAAAATTGGGCCATTTGGCGAAGATCGCGCCCTAGATTTATCTTTTATCTAGCGATTGTGACTACTAAGAAGTCTTGACTTTGCGTTAGTGAGGCGTGATTTGCGGCCTCCCGGATCCTTGCAATCCCCATGTACGTATACGGTTGACGTAGTGGTGTGTGTGCACACCATGCTACCGTTCCAGCCCCTTAAATGGTACAATGGGGCTGACACGATGCAAAAAAAATTTTGTTTTTATGTCATTTTTTTGGAGATATCAAGGTCACCTTGACTTTTTTAAATGGAACCACCCTTTTTTAAACACCTACAATGATAGTCCCTTTTATTAGGAATTCAGTGAGTATAATTGCGACTAAATTGTGACTATAAGTGACGCCGTCTGCGTCGATACATTGTTGTAAACGAGCTCTGAAGGAATGTTGAACTCTGATAAGTGTATCCGACGTGATAGTCGTACATGCTGTGATGATACGCTGACGCATATCTTCAACTGTTGTTGGAGCATCCGTGTACACGGTCTCTTTTAGCCGACCCCATAAAAAGAAATCCAGTGGATTTAAATCAGGCGAACGTGCTGGCCATGAAACTGTTCCGCCTCGTCCAATCCATCGGTTTGGATATCGAGAATCCAACGTTTCTCTTGCTACTCGTGCATAATGAGCAGGACAACCGTCATGTTGGTACCACGGATCGTAGCGATCTTGTAAAGGGACATCTTCTAACAAAATTGGCAGATCTTCTTGCAAAAATTGAGCGTATTTCTGTCCCGTCATCATTCCGTTAACGAAATATGGTCCAATTACTTTGTCGTTCAAAATACCACACCACACGTTTACGCTCCATTGTCTTTGATGATCAATTTCTCGCAGCCAGTGCGAATTAACCACAGACCAATAATGGGCGTTCCGTAGATTAATTGAGCCATGATTAGTAAATGTTGCTTCATCCGTAAACAAGACATTAGAAAAAAATGAATGATTTTAAAGCAATCCCCATTGACAAAAGTTAATTCTATTTTGAAAATCATTCCCGTGCAATTCTTGATGGAGCGATATGTGGAACGGATAAAATTTATGTCGGGCCAGAATTCGTATTACGCTACTTTGACTTATGCCTGCTTCCCGGGCAATTTTTTCTCATACTCACGTGAGGATTGACAGCTATAGCTGCTAAAATATTAATTTCATTGTCTTCATTAGTCGTGGGATTCCTCCGTTTGTACTGTCTTGCATGTACACTTCCAGTACTTCGAAACAACGAAAGTATGTCTAGAAGGAGTGTTTCTCTCGGGGTACCTTTCTTCATAAAGTAGTCGGGCCTGCACTGCATTTTTTCTACATTCACAGTAAATCGTGATCATATCACACTTTTCAGTCATCGAATATAACATAGCCGAATCGCGTTTGGAAACATACTGATAAAGAATGCTGAATAACATTGAAGGACCTTAGTATGTTTACTTTAACTACGACCATAGTATGTTTACTATTTCTTACAAGTCTCAACCGTGATAAACGTATTCTGCTTCCATATTTTAGTTTTATACGTTTTTTCTGTCCTTGACCTTGAATGACCTTGGACTAATTATAGTCACTGAATTCATAATGAAAGGGACTATCATTGTAGGTGTTTAAAAAAGGGTGGTTCCATTTAAAAAAGTCAAGGTGACCTTGATATCTCCAAAAACATGACATAAAAACAACATTTTTTTTTGCATCGTGTCAGGCCCATTGTACCATTTAACTTTGTCCTTACCATATATTACGTATCTTTAGAAACAACAAAGATATTTAAGGTGCTAACGTTTGATGACTCACCCTGTATATACATATGTGACGGTGACGTCACTCACGGGTGCCCTCTCCTAAATGCTCGAGCTGCAGCAGGGTTCGCGAGAGGGCAGGAAGGGTAAAATAACGTGACAACGATGTGGCAGGAAAACTAACTATCGTTTATTAATCACTGGATTCCCAGTGGGTCCGGCTTTTACCGGCTCGGGGTCCCGGCTGGAGGCTCCTGCTGGAACCGGCGGCTGTGGGCAGACGTTTGGTAGACGACGTGATAACAGTGTAACAGTACTTCCTTCGTATTTTAACCTGACTTATCCCTAAGGTACGGACGCGGAGCGATTCGGTATCGCGGAGCGGCGGAAACGCGTCGTAAATTAATCTAACTTATTCCTGACGCAGTGCATTCGTGGACGATTCGGTATCGTGGAACGGCGGAGACGCGGGGCGATTCTCGGTCGCCAACGGTACGGACGCGGAGCGATTCTGGATCGCGGAACGGCGGAGACGCTTGGTCGTTACGGCTGGATGCGGTGTGATCCGGTGGGTCGGGAAACGAGGAGGTTGGGAATACCCCGCGGCTCAGCTAGATCGTGAGTCGTGTTCCTGCGTTACGGCTTGAGCTCGCGGAGCGGGATTCGTCCTGTACCCCGACCTCGCGGCACGCTCGGTCCGCCGCCCTCGGCTCGGTCGCGGTGCGAGTTCGTACGCACGGAAGAACCCGAAACGTATTCCCTCGACACCGGCGTAGTCACTCGCACGGAAGAACCCGAAACGAGCTCCTAACGCGGCTGCGATCGGACGTGGATTGACTCACCAAAGCGCGACGCTCGGTCGCGAGTCGGTGGATCAGGATTTAGGGAACCAGGGTGGGGGTACCGGTCCTCACGGCAGGTGGGGAGAGCTGGAGACGCGCAACGCCGAAGTGCGCGAGAGCACGTTCGACGCTCGACTGCCACCTCGAGACTGGCTCGCGGTATGGGGATCGCTCACACACGGAAGAACCCGAAATGATTGCTCCTCCAGCACCGGCGTATTCGCACGTATACGGAAGAGCCCGAAATACGTGTTCACACGCGGCTGCGAGAAGTCCGGAGCTCGGAGAAGGATCGCCGAGAGCTGCTCCAGGCCAACTCCGCTTCTGGCGTGTTTCGGCGGGGTCCTTATGGAATCGCACGGACCATAACGAGAGACCCCGCTCGGCGAAACGTTCGGTCGGCGCTGCGGCTCGCTGATTGGCGCGCGTTAAGGATCACGAGGATCCTATCGCGGGCCCGGCCGGAATCTGCGCGTTCGCGACGGAGCGTGACGACCGTTGCTCCGTCCCCCCCCCCCCCCCCTTCCTTCGGAGAGTGGAGCGGGTCACCCCGCGAAATAGTTATGTGAAGGCTTACAATGGGTCGTCGGTCCCCGGTGTAACGGATGTCCCCGGTTTCCTGCCATAACCGCAGGTTCCATCGCATCCCGGCGTGGGTCACCCGGTACCTCCGGACCCCTATGGGGCACCAGAAGGGGGTACCGTCGGGCAGCGTGGCAAGGCGGCGCGGAAGGTGAGCCAGGATCCGGTCCACCGGAATCGGCGACGGTATGGCGGCGGCCGGTGGTGGCTGGTCGGCTGGCGGTGCGGGCTGTTCGGCTGCGGCAGGCGGCGGTGGTCCGGTTGTGGCAGGCGGCGTTGGCGCGGCGGTGAACGGCGGTGGTGGCACTGGTCGGCGGCTGTCCGGCGGGCGTCGCCGGTCTCTGGTCGGGGACTGTATTCCGGTCTATGGGGCCGGAACGGCACGAGGCGGTGGTGCGGGCCATGACCATGGGGCCACGGTCCGTCGGGTCGCCCTCGTCGCGGTCAACGGGCTGCTGGCGGGGGTGGCCGGTGGTTCTCCGCGGGCGGCTGGTCGAGGCGTGGACTGCTCGCGGGTGACGGTTGGCAGCGCTCCTCCGGGGCCCGGCGCGAGACGCTGACCGCAGGGTCCTCGTCGTGGCTCGTTATCCGGATCCGTCGCCGGGCAAGCGGGATCGGCCGGGGGCCGCTGGACGGCCTCACCTTCAACCTGGTGGCGCATGTTAGTAGCGGTCGGCCCGTGACGGTGGGGGTGAACCCCACTCGTGGTGGTCGGGCGGCCGGCGTGATGGTCCGGGGCCGCGTCGGCTGTCGCGGCCCGGGCGGCTGGATATCGGCGAATGCCTCGTCGGGGAGAAAAATCCCCGGAGCGTCGGTATTCGGCCTCAAGGTTGGCCAGGAAGTCGTCCGTGCTCCTTGCAGGCTGCATGATGACTGCCTAATTCTTCGGTGGTATCGAGGTGGTCCCTGAAGATGGCACGGTAGGCGTGGTTCGCCTCTCCTCGGCTCCCCGTGGTACCCCGCGGCATGCCGCGGTGTCCTGGTGTCATAGCCGATGTTTGTTTATCGGGTCCTGCTGCGTAGTACGGCTTTAGGTCACGCACATGGATGTGGCGGACTAATCTCCCGGCGGCATTTCGTAAGTCGTAAATCACGGGGGAAACCCGATGATGGACGGTAAACGGCCCGGCGTATTTCTCCGACAGTTTCGCGTTACGGAACGCGGCTTTGTCGGACAGCACGTGGCTTCGCCGTAGGACGAGCGAGCCGATGGTCGGGCTCCAGGCTCGACGGTGCTGGTCGAAGTGCCGCTGCTGGATTTGGAAGTTCCGGGCCAGGTTGCACAGGGCCAATTCGCGGGATTCCTGCAGCCGTTGTACCCGCTGGAACAGGGAGGAACCGGACCGGGGTCCGGCTTGATGGCGGAGGGTTCCCGGCGGGATGAGCTCTCGGCCAGAGTTCAGGTAGGCGGGCGAGTATCCGGTCGCGCTGTGCTGGGCGGTGTTATACGCGAACGCGATCTCTGGACAGTACTGATCCCACGTCCGCTGCTTCGTACCGCTGTACTGGCCAATCATAGTTTTCACAACCCGGTTGGCCCTTCCAACCGGGTTGCATTGTGGTGCGTACGGAGGCGTCCGCTGGTGCTGCACCCCCCAGTCCCGGAGGGCCTTCTCCACCTCTTTTCCGACGAACTGTCGTCCGTTGTCGGTTACGAGAGTCGCCGGGCACCCGTGCCGGAGGACGACGAGTTCGCGGAGGGCTTGTACAATGGCTCCGCCGGTGGCCTTGCGTAAGGGTCGGAGCTCGATCCACTTCGTGCACCGCTCTTGCAGTACCAGGAGTGTGGTATTGCCCGCACTGGAGCGTGGCAAGGGTCTGACGGGGTCGGCGGCGACCATCTCCCAGGGTTGGTGGACGGCCGTGGCGTGCATCAGCCCGGCCGGTGATTGCTGGGCCGCCTTATGCTTCTGGCAGGCGTCGCAGGAACGTACGTACTGTGCTCCGTCCCGGAGCATGCCTGGCCAGTAGTATAGCCGTGAGAGTCGGGTGAGCGTTTTCGCGACTCCGAGATGGCCGGCGGTAGGGTCGTCGTGGTTTTCACGGAGAACGCGCGGTCGGTCGGGTGACGCCACGCATAGTTTCCACTCGCCCTCTGGTTGGTCCTCGTTAAAGTCGAGGGAGTGCAGAACGTGCCGGAAGAGACGTCCTTCCCGGAGGCAGTACTCCGGATAATCGACGGGGCGGTTTTTTCACCTCCTTCTTCAACCGCTGGTACCACCAGCTGCATCGTCCGGTCGATTGGGTGGCGCAGGCCGCGATCGGTCTTTGCGACAGGGCATCGGCGACCGTGTTTTCCGGGCCACGGCGGTATCGGATCTCCAAGTCCCATTGCCCGAGTTCCATCGCCCACCGAGTGAGACGTCCAGATGGATTGTCGATCCTCTCGAGCCACTTCAAGGACTTGTGGTCGGTTAAGACCACGAAGTGGTACCCCTCGAGGTAATGCCGCATCTTCCAGATCCCCCATCGGACGGCTAAGCACTCGAGCTCGGTGGCGGAATAATTTTTCTCCGCCTTGTTGAGTGTGCGGCTGGCATACGCAATCACGCGCTCGCCCTGCGCGCCAGATTGCGTCAGGACGGCGCCGAGGCCTTCTCGACTCGCGTCGGTCTGCAGCGTAAATTGTTTCGCCCAGTCTGGGACAGCGAGGACTGGTGCTTCGGTGAGGCGTCTTCGTAGGGCTTCGAAGGCTGTTTGTTGGGCTTCGCCCCACTCACATTTCTTCCCCTTCTTCAGGAGACCGGTTAGTGGCGTGGCCACGCGGGAGACGTCCGGTAAGAAACGACGGTACCAGGACAGGAGCCCGAGGAAACGACGGAGTTCCTTCGGGTTGGTCGGTGGGGCCAGCTGTGCGACGGCGGCGACCTTCTCCGGATCAGTTTGCAACCCTTCCTGATCGACGACGTGGCCGAGATACGTGAGCTGCTGTCGCGCGAAATGGCATTTCTCCCAGTTCGGCCGCAGGTTCGCTGCTCGGAGCCGCTGGAAGACCGTAATCAGCATCTGCTCGTGCTCGGCGAAGGTCAGGCTGGCGATGACGATGTCGTCGAGGTACGCAAATGCGTACGGCGCGAGGTCCGGCGAGATCACGCTGTCCAGCAGGCGCTGGAAGGTGGACGGTGCGGAGTGCAACGGAAGGTGGACTGTGAACTCCAGTAGTCCTCCCCCCGGCACGGTGAAGGCCGTCAGTGGCCGACTGGCGGCCGTGAGGGGTACTTGCCAGTACCCGTTTTTCAGGTCGATGGTGGAAAGGTTCCGTACGCCTTGTACTTTGTCGAGGGTCGCGTTGAGGTGGGGCAGCGGATATGCGTCCTTCTTCGTAACCTGGTTCAGTCGCCGGAAGTCTACGCAGAAACGGTACTTTCCGTCCTTCTTCCTGACAATCACCACGGGTGAGCTCCAGGGGCTCCGTGACGGCTGGACAACCCCTTCGGAGAGCACTCGGTCGACCTCGGCGTCGATGATTGCCTGCATCGCTGGATTGCGGAGGCGGTACCGCTGTTTTATCGGAGTCGGGTCAAGTAACCTGATTTCGTGCTAGGCGAGCGGGATTACTCCGCGGACTCCCTCGAAGACCCTCCTTTGCTCCTCGAGAAGTCGTTGCAGGCGTCGGTTTTCGTCCGTGGTTAAGCTGGCGACCCCGGCGGTGGTCGCAGCGGTACATGCGATGCGGGCCGGAACGGTATGGTCCGGCAGCAGCCGGTATGCTCCGAGGTAGAGCTGTAGCTGGAGCTGTCGGAGGACGTCCATCCCCAGGAGCATGTCGTAACCCAACCCGGGTAAGATGAAATAACGGTGGGTCACGGGCCGGCCGTTCACGACCGCGGTCCCCGTGATGCTCTGGGTGAGGTCGGCCTCGGTTCCGTTGGCCATGGTGGCGATGGAATCCTCTTCCTGGTACTGCCATCAGGCGCGGAGACACCTGTCTACTAGGATGGTGTTGACGAAGGAGGACACAGAGCCGGTATCGAGGAGGGCCCGCGTATGGAATTCTCCGATGGAGACGGGGGCGTAGACCCAGTTCTCGAGGGTGACGGGGGCCGGACGAGGGCCTACGGGGGTCCGGCCCGGGGTTCGTTTCCCGGTGGGTTCGGCCTAGCGTGACATGGGCAGTCCTTGGTGAGGACGCCGTCTGAGCCACAAAACGAACAGAAGCGTTTACGGAGGCGAAGTACGGAGGCGTTAGTGCACGCGAAACGGTCGTGTCCCGGCTCTTTGCAGCGCCAGCAGTGAGTCGCGCTTTGATATGCGCTGGTGATTGCTAGGGCCGGTCGCCGGGAAGATTCCCTCAGGGGCGGAGCGGATCGGGACCCGCGGTGTACGCGTCACAGGATTTCCTCGACCTCTTCTACTTCTACTCTCAACGTCGCTCGCGGACGCGCTCTATGAAGGCGTACGGATCTCGCCCGTCGAAGTGGCAGTTCCACTTGCGCATCTGGTCGAGGACGGCGGCGGGTGCCAGGTGCATTTCGGTGGAACTCGGAGCGGTCGGCCGAAGGGGAGTGGAGGCGTTGCTTTCCCCGAGCCCCGCCACGAGTTCGTCGTGGAACTCCTCCAGGTCCCGAGTCCGGTCGATTTCCTCCTTGTATCCGGGTGCATCCTCAGGCTTGTCCGGGAATGCTTCGGGGTTTCGCCGGACGTATGCGACGAGTCTCTGTCGTAGCTGGACCACGGTGCCATCGGTACCGGTTCCGATGTCGCGCAGCTCCTGTTTGAGCTGTTCCTTGCTTAGTCGGTAGACCCAGGAAACTCCCATCTTGCGGCACGGGCGAAGGGACGCGACGCGGTTTCTTTATTGGGAATACCACGCGGCTCAGCTAGATCGTGAGTAGTGTTCCTGCGTTACGGCTTGAGCTCGCGAAGCGGTATTCGTCCTGTACCCCGACCTCGCGGCACACTCGGTCCGCCGCCCTCGGCTCGGTCGCGGTGCGAGTTCGTACGTACGGAAGAACCCGAAACGTATTCCCTCGACACCGGCGTAGTCACTCGCACGGAAGAACCCGAAACGAGCTCCTACGCGGCTGCGGTCGAACTAGGACTAGCTCGCCGAGAAGCGTCGTCTGGTCCTGGGGCCGACGAGCGGGGATCGTAGGAACGGGGGAGGGTGTGGATTCAGCCCGGTTCTCCGCGGGCGCTTGGTCTGTCGCTCCTGACCAGGTCGCGGTGCGAGTTCGTACGCACGGAAGAACCCGAAACGTATTCCCTCGACACCGGCGTAGTCACTCGCACGGAAGACCCCAAAACGAGCACCTAACGCGGCTGCGATCGGACGAGGATTGACTCACCAAAGCGCGACGCTCGGTCGCGAGTTGGTGGATCAGGATTTAGGGAACCAGGGTAGGGGTACCGGTCCTCACGGCAGGTGGGGAGAGCTGGAGAAGCGCAACGCCGAAGTACGCGAGAGCACGTTCGACGCTCGACTGCCACCTCGAGACTGGCTCGCGGTATGGGGATCGCTCACACACGGAAGAACCCGAAATGCTTGCTCCTCCAACACCGGCGTATTCCCACGTATACGGAAGAGCCCGAAATACGTGTTCACACGCGGCTGCGAGAAGTCCGGAGCTCGGAGAAGGATCTCCGAGAGCTGCTCCAGGCCAACTCCGCTTCTGGCGTGTTTCGGCGGGGTCCTTATGGAATCGCACGGACCATAACGAGAGACCCCGCTCGGCGAAACGTTCGGTCGGCGCTGCGGCTCGCTGATTGGCGCGCGTTAAGGATCGCGACGATCCAATCGCGGGCCCGGCCGGAATCTGCGCGTTCGCGACGGAGCGTGACGACCGTTGCTCCGTCGCACATATGCATCGTCTTTTGATCGAAGTATTCTTTATCTTTTCCCTCTCGCACTGTAACAAAAAGAATAAATTCATTAATATTTTGTGACGTTTACGTCATCCGCGGTTGCCCCCTCCTGGATGCTCGAGCTGCACCAGGGTTCGCGAGGGGGCAGGAAGGGTGGAATAAACGGACAACGCGTGCTGGAAAACTTATTTATTAGTTCCTCTCTTCACGGGATTCCCCGTCGGCCCGGCTATTACCGGCTCGGTCCGCTGCCCGGGAGATCCGCCTGGAACAGGCGGCTGCGGACAGACGTTGGTAGTTCGTAGTACAGGGTTCCCTCTTACACGCTACTTATTTCCTATCTTAATACTAAACGCGGGCGACTGTTAATCGCGAACGGAACGGACGCGGCGCGATTCGGATCGCGAAACGGCGGAGACGCGTGCGATTTCTAATCGCGAACGGAACGGACGCAGCGCGATTAGAATCGCGGAACGGCGGAGACGCGGGCGATCTTCAATCGCGAAACGGCGGAGACGCGGACGATTTCCAATCGCGAACGGAACGGACGCAGCGCGATTGGGATCGCGGAACGGCGGAAACGCGGCGCGATTCGGATCGCGAGACGGCGGAGACGCGGGCGATTCTTAATCGCGAACGGACGCGGCGCGATTCGGCTCGCGGGACGGCGGACGCGCGTGCGGCGCTTTCGACCGCCGACGGAACGGTCGCGGAATGAGTCGAGGACTCGAACGGCGGAGGCGCTAGCTCGCCCGCAGGCCCCGACACCGACGCAGTGACTCGCACGGAAGAACCCGAAGCGAGCCCCCACGCGGCGACGAGTCTACTGCTCCCGACCAGGTCGCGGTGTGAGTTCGTACGCACGGAAGAACCCGAAACGTACTCCCTCGGCACCAGCGTAGTCACTCGTACGGAAGGACCCGACACGAGCTCCTAACGCGGCTGCGATCGGACGAGGAGTGACGCGCTAACGTACGCCTTGGTCGCGAGTCGGAGGTCTAGGATTACGGGAGACCAGGGTGGGGAGAGAGCCGGAGACGCGAACGTCGACGCGCTCGAGAGCACGTGTGACGGTCGACTGCCACCTAGAGACTGCCCGCGGTATCAGGATCGCTCGCACACGGAAGAACCCGAGATGCTCGCTCCTCCAATACCGGCGTATTCGCACGTATACGGAAGGACCCGAAATACGTGTTCCTACACGGCTGCGAGAAGTCCGGAGCTCGGAGAAGTACCTCCGAGAGCTGCTCCAGGCCAACTCCGGTTAACGCGTGTTCCGGCGGGGTTCTTATTGAATCGCGCGGACCATAACGAGACTCCGCTCGGCGAAATGCTCGCTCGGCGCTGCGGCTCGCTGATTGGAGCGCGCCGTGGTCCTTGCCTGAGCCAATCGCGGGCTCGGCCGGGATCTGCGCGTTCGCGACGGAGCGTGACGACGGTTGCTCCGTCGCAATTTCAATCGACCGACCGTCAAATAAGTCAAGTTGAATATTAAATTAATTTAATATTGTATATTGAATTGAATATTGAAATTAAATAAATAATTAGAAATAAATAAATACAATTGATCGTCACGACACAAGAGTAAATTGCCACGAGAAGGCAACACGATTCGAGAATAAATTTAAATCAATGAAAAATAAATAACTCGCTAGAACACAGAATTAATTTTAATAAAAATTAAAGTAAATAATATTGATTTCTATCGAATAATGCAACACGGAAATGATACCCACCATGTAATGGTGGTCCCTGCTTCCCGTTGTATATTTTCGTCTCGGTAGCAAACGACGCGGTTAATGAGTTCAGAGGGAGGCTCCGAGATGACGAAACGTACGTCCGTCTATTGCGACTTCCGCGTATATTGTGACGCCACGGTCGGATGCTTGTGACCGATCGTCACCGATGATCAATTAAACCGTTGAATAAATTCTGTAACTACACGCAATAAAAAATAAAGATTCAAATACTTGAATGCTATTTTAAAAATAATGAGAGATATCCCAATAAAAAAAAGCAACACTACTTTCCTTTTAAGAAAAATGTCGGGGCGCCCTTTGCCCTCCCCAGAAGGTTAACCCAAAAATATTTAATACATAATAAAGTATTACTCCGAGAATTGTTTTTATTGCGTCATAATAGATTTCATGAAATATCAGGGGGAGGGAGAGAAAGAGAGAGAGGCAAGAACGACATCTTACTATTTAAATTTGTGAGAAATTAATTTGGAAAATTAACGGTAAATTAACAATTTTGGTAAATATTTACATTAGGGGCTTCCTCACCGATTTTGATGACCTTGAAATATGTTGTCCAGGTCATCATTCTGAACAACTTTTTCCTATGCATGTTAGCGCCGCTCAGCTTTAGTTTCCAAGATATTCGCAAAAAAATTTCAACATCTCGAAAAGTGATCGGAGTAGGTCTGGATTAGATTTCTTAGCAGGGATTGCGTTTGGGGGAGGGGCGGCAGCTCAATCGACACATGTTCTCGAGGAAATGCATAGTTCGTTCATAATAAATTCTTGTCGAGGTGCTCTCAGCATTATATGATATGCAATGAAACGGCAAGCAGTTTGTATGGGAAGTCGTATATTATCAAACCAAGTGTCCTTATAAACACTAATTTTGAAATTACATTGTGTTTTTATACGTCTTTTGTTTCGATTTCTAATGTAACTAGTATTATGGCACCTAAAAACTAAGTTTTCGCGATCAAGTAGCATATTTTCGTTGCACTTGATACAATTCATCGTGCCATGAATCACTTTACTGTTAACTAAAAAATCTATCTACTTTTCTTGATTGTTACAGATATCCAAGAATTCGTATAGTTTCATGCTTAATACTCTATATGCTAACAGAGCTGACAATGAAATGAGTTCGCGTTCGACACGATTCATTTCACGTTTCATTTCGTAAACATAAACAGACAAGACAGTGGGTCTCAACTGATTGAAGTCGTTTTAAGTTGTGACCGTGACCACCTTATCGGTGGCCACAATTTCAAATCTAACCCAGATCTACTCCGATTACTTTTTGAGATGTTTAAACTTGTTTGCGAATATTTCGGAAACTAAAGCTGAGCGGCGGTAACATGTATAAGAAAAAGTTGTTCAGAATGATGAAACATATTTCAAGGTCATCAAAATCGGTGAGAAACACAATTTTAACAGAAAATGATCAATAATAATGTTTCATTGGGAAAATACACGGTGACTCCCAAAAATATTCGGACACTAGGTATAACTAACTTTATGATTTGATAATCCGATTGTTGATAAATCAATCGCTCTGGGAATTGTTTCTAGCAATAAAACATTTATCAATGTTGATAAACATATATGCTTTATTTGAAAAATATACATACGTTTCATAATAAAAATTATTAAACGAAATAATGTTTACAAAAATATTCGGACACATATTATATTTCCAAGACCAAGTTTCTTATGTACGAGGGAGAAAAGCAAAATTATTCGGAAAGTGAAAAAAAACTCGCGCTTAAGTGCTCCAAAACTAGTTAGTGAGCTATTAGAAGAAAGCTCGAAAAATGTGTGAGCCGAAACAGTTCGGAGAACGCTGAGGCCAGCTGGTTACAATGGAAGAGTAGCTAGAAAGAAACCATTTATCAACGAAAAGAATAGGAATAAACGAAAAACCTTTGCAAGTAAGCTAATTTCTAAGGATGAGGACATGGTGGAAGGATGTCATATTTGCTGATGAAAGCAAAATCAATCTGTACAATTCCGACGGAAGAACTATGCTGTGGCGGAAAGCGAATAAAGAGTTTAATTTTGAAAAGACAAGAGGTACAGTGAAATACGACGGAGGCAGCGTAACGGTCTGGGGTTGCATTTCGTCATATGGAGTCGATAACCTAGTGTTTATTGACGGTATCATGGTCAAAAATCATTATTTAAATATACTCAAAAATAATTTAGTTCAAAGTGCTGAAAAAAAATAGGGTTTAATAATAATTTTAAGTTTTACCAAAACGACGACCCCAAGCACAAGTCACGTATTGTGCAAGAATTTTTATTATACCGAAGCCCCAAAATTCTTCATCCGCCGCCCCAATCACCCTTAATCCTATCGAGAATTTATGGGATGAATTGGATAGAAAAATTCGAAAAAACGCCAATTACATCGATAGCCGAATTAAAACAAAGACTTGCAACTGAGTGGTCGAATATAACTACTACTACAATTTATTTATTTAATGTTGCTTCAACATCCAAGGTCATTAGCAACACGGTACATTATCTTACAATATTTTATACATTTTAGTATCTTTGATATACTGTGCAAGACCGGCGATATACTCCTCAGAGCCTAACAGAATACGTAAGGATCCAGGCAACTTAGCACTTTTCCTTTCATTCTCATATTTTTTGCATTCTATTATTAGATGATTCATGTTAATTGGTACTTTACATATATCGCAGATCGTGTTTTCTTTTTCGTTTAACAAAAATGAATGGGTTATTTCGGAGTGTCCAATTCTGATTCTAGAAATTGAAGTTTGGATTTGACGGTCTACTGGACTTGGGAATTTTTGCCACTGAAAGTCAGCTCCTTCATTATGATACTTTTGTATGTCAACAACGTCTGCCTCGAGCCCATATCGATCATAGCCTGCAATCATACGATACGAGCAGAATGCGGGCTCTATGGTGTCAGCATGATGCTCGAAGCACGCGATGCTCTGAATATGCCCTGATTTGGACAGCAGACCCTACCAGCAGAAATATAGGCTTATTCGGAAGTAGAAGTATTGTGTTCTACCGGCAGAGTGTGCTGGCACAACTTGAGGGCAGCAAGAGGGCAGAACGAAGGCACGCCGTGGCGCCGTTATAGAGGGCAGGTCGGTTGCACTAATGTGGTGGTGTCGTAACCTTAGACCATATATACGATCTTAGGTATATATGATCTAAGGTCGGGACTCGCTTTTCCAGCAGAGTCGAGTACATACTCGCATAAAGCGAGTGGCTGGTAGTCCGGAACCGGATTTTCCTGAAACTTGCTGTATTTGAAGATGACTTATTCAATTGTAATTTAGCAAAGCAGTAGCGCGCGCTTCTCAAGATTTCCCGAGAAAAGTGCATTTGAAAATCAGTTTACGCGTTCATAAGGAGTTCACGTTAATCTATGAACAAGAACTGCATTGGCCGAGGGCACTGCGAGAAAAACTGGTAATCAGTTGATCGCTGGTTCGAGTCTTGCTGTCGACACATTTTTTTTATCTTTTTTTTCAGTTTTAATCCTACCATTTATTTGTTTAAATACAAACTGCATGTTTTCTATTTGTGGGTATTGACGAAAAATCAAACATAAAAAGACTACAGAGCTCATCTGCAGGCTTAGTCGAGATTTTATGACGTTACGACCTTAGACCATATATACCTAAGATCGTATATATGGTCTAAGATTACGACACCACCACATTAGTGCAACCGACCTGCCCTCTATAACGGCGCCACGGCGTGCCTTCGTTCTGCCCTCTTGCTGCCCTCAAGTTGTGCCAGCACACTCTGCCGGCAGGGACATAGGCTTATTCGGAAGTAGAAGTATTATGTTCTGCCGGCAGCACTGCTGTCCAAATCAAAGCAGAATCAAAGCATTTTGCTTACTGGGTAATTCCTTTTGATTTTGTCAAGTACCTGTTTCCTAAAAGTTTCATTTAGGTGGTTTTGAAGATCGTTTAGTCTGATATAATGGGTGATTTGTTTCATTTTTGTATTGCAGGCTGCTAATTTGGCTGCTCTGTCAGCGTTTTCATTACCCTGTATACCCATATGTGAAGGAATCCAGCAAAAGGTAATAGATTTGCCGGCATCGACTACCGAGTTGTAACCTTGTTGTAATAACTGTTGAATATTTTTAAAAAATTTCAAATAATGTGCCAAACAGGTTAAGACATGTTCTTAAACAAAATGGTTATTCCATGAAGTACTAACAAATTGTATAATGCTAAATTACATTATCTAAATAGAAAAATTAATATTGTCCGAATATTTTTGTGAGCCACAAATGGTGCATTATTTCGTTTAATAATTTTTATTATGAAACGTATGTATATTTTTCAAATAAACCATATATGTTTATCAACATTAATAAATGCTTTATTGCTAGAAACAATGCCCAGGTCGATTGCTTTATCAACAATCGAATTATCAAATCATAAAGTTAGTTATATCTAGTGTCCGAATATTTTTGGGAGTCACTGTATGTTGGTACTTACATTCTCTCTACATTGAAACGGATATCATGTCTTTGGATAGCTGGTTGGAGGAATGGATGGATCGTTTTCTTTTATACTCTATAACCGCAAGAACAAATTCATTTAGTACTAATTGATCAACCGTTAAACAACAAATCTAATAGAAATAGAAATAGAAAATAGATACTTTACAAAAATTAGGCGGAGGTGAACAAGCGCCAGCAGCAACCGAATGCGGGAAGCAGCCAGAATCGAAAGCAGTAACCAGCGAGAATCGAAGGCGCATCGATCGATCGCGACATGCTTCACCCGGTATTCGTAGCGCGCGGGATTCAAACCTCAACAAAGTCGAATGTAAAATCAAAATCAAATAAACTAGATTCCTATTGCACAATAAAATAAACAATATATTCGTTTATATGTTTATAAATCGTTGGGGCCCATCTTCACCCTCCCCAATACCCTCCCCAGTTAATTTGGTAAATTAACAATTTGAAGATAATAAAATTTTATTGGAAAGATATGTTGGTACTTACATCCTCTCCACTTTGAAGTCGATGTCGTCTTTGGATGGATGGACAAATGAACAGGAGAACTGTTTTCTCTTAGGTTCTCTAACAGGAAAAACAAATTCATTTAACTTTAATCGATCAACACTCAAACAACAAATACGAAACAATAGAAAATATTTTCTGTACGTTTGTCCGCGCGGAAGTGACAAAAATTAGACGCGAGTAAACAAGCGCCATCAACAAACGAACGCGGGAAGTAATGAGAATCAAACGCGTATCGATCGATCGCGCATGCACAGACCAGTCTGTGTGAGGTAGGTGCTAATCCAGGCTAAAGAGGTAGGGTTCTTCTAAAGAGGTAGGTAAGGTAGGGCTCTTCGGGAGAAAATAAGGTAGGTTCTGTTCCATTCTAAAATTAGACTACATAGGGGGCAGCATTATAATGAAAACGGCCAAAACCGGGGCGTGAGCTTAGACCATATATACCTATAGACACGGCGTAGATAATTTTTCTTGTCCGAAAGATAAAATCAGCTGAAAGACACTATGACGTCACATTTTCAAAAGATGTACAAGCTATGCTCACCAACAGTGGCAACGCTTGGCTTACATGGGGAGAGGGGGGTCAGCGGGTGCGCCATGTACACAGTACATGGAAAGAATGAACAGGATAATTTCGAAGAATTTGGCATTTTATCATGAAAGAATCAATATTTGGTCCCCTCAGGGTTTCAAATCCATTCCACCACCTCTCCCTTTACCAATCCTAAACTATCGCCTAATTTCAAGCGGGACCTATTTTTTATTAAGGTGGGTTCCGAACCACCTATTTTGCCAACAACAACAACACGTGAAACGCACCCAGAGGACCACTTCCCGGCTTTTTACCGAGCGGTCACCCATCCTAGTGCGTCCCCCGTCCTACGCCGCTTAACTTCGGTGATCGAACGAGAACCGGTGTTTTCAGCGAGGCAATGGTCGTTGACCATGAAAGAATCAATATATAAACTGCATTTGAGATACAAATGTTTATTCTATATGTTGTATTAAGGTATTGCAATGAAAAGTATTTTGAAATTATCTTAAGACTTATCTTGTGACGTCACAGTGTCTCATCATCATTCGGACACTGAATTCTCGGTTTTCCTATACACATAACATACTATACCTATGCCGGGTCTATTAGTATATATAGTATCCTCTCTGGTATAGTATGTGCATAGGATGCAATGTTCCAAGATATAAGAGTATCTGGTGCCCACAAGTTACGGTTTGAGATGATTCAAAATGGTTGATAGTGCATGAGACAAAGCACGTCGTCGACTTATACACGCATATTGTTCTTACTATTCTTTTTTTAAATAAAGTAAGTTGTGAAAAAATAAATACAGATTTCATATTATCAACTTCTACATTAAAATTTAACTTTTTCCAAATTATAATCAACAAAATAAGTTTGCCATATTTAAAATAATAAGAATAAAGTAAAAATGAACGAGTACATATAGAATGAGATGCGACGACGATTCCCGCTTCCCCTCACACTCTAGCTTCGCGGTACATACTGCGATATCTCAACAGACTATAGCACTTTGCCCACAAGAGTCGTCTGCTAGACGATTTAATCTCGGAACAGGGCAGGTTATCTGAACCCGGGTCTATAAGTATATATGGTCTAAGTTTGCACTCGAGTAGAAAATAATATTTCGATATATTCCGATGTGTCCCCATAGGAACTTTGGACTCTTGAGGGCTTGAATTATAGCTGGAGAATTGCGTTTCGTAAAATTCTACTGAATTACCAACACTTTCGTGTCTTCCAAAAAGTCCAGATTCGCAACTGGACTGTAAATCCAACAATAAGCCAATCGCGAAACGACACAAAATCCATGGTTTTTTACATGTGAACCAGGCTTAAACGGTCGTCAGCTTGTGTGACACAACACTAGAAGATAAGTGGAAGCACCTTGCAAATTCTATAGTACGTCTAATCATAGTATGCCATTGATGTTGTGACGTGTAATATTTTTTTAAACTAAATATACGGCGATTTGATCGCGAAAATTGGCCGAAAACGTGAAAATACCTTAGGTAAATGCAATTTGATTATATCGTAACCACGGATTTCTGATAATAGTGGTCGTGGCCGAAAGTTTTAGAGGTTATGTACACGTCCCTCAGTTTACTCCGAGATCTTAGGAACTTGTCGGAAAGCCGTAGATTTTGCACACGAATCATTTATAATTTCTCCGTTGAAACGTGAATAAATCGACAAATGCGACGTTCCGGATTTATTGTGATTTTCAGTTATCGTTTATTCGAAAAATGGAATCCAAGCAATGTCCACGAAGTCTTATAGTCGAGCAACCTTGGGACCATTGCAAGGATTGGTGTTAAGAATTTATCGTGTCATTCATTTCCAGTAAATATAGTATTGGAAGCTCGAAGATAAGTTTCCACGTGGTTTTGATTAGTCGATAAGTAATCTTTTGTTATCAAGTGTGCTTCCTACACCTTAGCGCGTCTCATTACGCGGCAGCTCGTTCGTTTACTTCTTTGTTTACTTCCCCGTTTAGAATCTGCGCTAATCTTGCGACTTTAAACCAACTTTTTCAATAAATACAATTTTTGCATTATCCAGAAAGGTAAGATGATGCAAGATGAGCATCTCGGTGGTCCAGCGAGCCGAAATGTTTTTAGTCAAGCACTAGGAAGAATATCACAGGTATACTTGGTAATTAATATTTATTTATGACCGTTAAGTTACAATTAGATACACTAATCTTACAAACCTATTTACATTGCAGATATATCAAAGATATTTGGATCTTTGGACCCCTCATGTAGTGTCTAGATGGATATTTGCTTTATTGCTAATATTTGTTTTTATTCTGCGTATATTTCTTGCACAAGTGAGTCATAATTCGTTGAAATATTTTAATCATATAGTTTCAAGGAGATCATTGAATGTCTTCATATATTTTCTGCTTTCAGGGATGGTATATTGTTACATACGCATTAGGAATTTATCACTTGAATTTATTTATAGCATTCCTTACTCCCAAAATCGATCCAGCTATGGATTTTGATGGTATGTTTCTAACATTTACATGCGGGAATTAATCGGTGCGGATTGGAACTGTATTTTGTGCAATGGCTTTGTAATTTTGCGAAACACCGCGTTAATGATAGTTTTTTGATAGATGGTGATGGACCAGAATTACCTACAAGATCTAACGAAGAATTTAGGCCATTTATTAGGAGATTACCCGAATTTAAATTCTGGTATTCTGTGATGAAGTCCACAGTCATAGCTATGTTGTGCACTATGTTTGATTCCTTCGATGTACCAGTATTTTGGCCCATATTAGTTATGTACTTCATAACTCTATTTTGCATAACAATGAAGCGTCAAATAAAGGTAAGAATTAATCATGTCTTCGCTTGTAACATTTATTATAGTATGATATTGATTTTTATTAAATTTACTTGCTCGATACGTTCGTGACGTTAATAAATTATGTATCTTCCAGCATATGATCAAATACAGATACCTGCCCTTCACTCATGGAAAACCAAAGTACCAAAACCACGAGGATACTTCGAGGTTAATACCTTCAAAGTGAATAGGTGTGAAGTATGTTTGTTGATGGAGGTGCATAAATGTGTAGATTTCTATTTTCCCAATACGATGTGGAAAAAAAAGAATCTTTGAATAATGAAAGCAGTCAGACTCATTTTTTCAAATGACATTTAAAACATATGGAAAATAAGATCATTGCCTTGTACAAGAGAAAAAAAGGTTTAATCTGCGAAAGGTGTAACGCTAAACAAAAAAAAGTATAATGTTGTATGGTATTTAAACTGAATTATCGTAATATATTTGTATCATAAAACTTGTACAAAGTATTGTTAGGTCTTACATAAACGTGGACACAGTAACAATATGAACAGTACGGAGTTGTTAATGTAATATTAACTTATTATGTAAAGAAAAAAAGAAGTAATTCATATACATAAGATTCGTATTACAATCGCCAATTCATTTCTTAATCTCAGTAGTACCGTTTTCTGCTTTTCTCCAATGCTCTTTTTGATTCTTTTGTTACAAACATTCCATTCACTAACAGTTGTACTGTTAATTTGCGTTTTCTACTTTTGGCAAACGTTTTCAGTGAAATTATCATTTCTTAACGATGATCGACAAACCCTGGCTGCGAACTTAGTATTCGTTTTTTCAATAATGATTGATACAACAAAGCGAGCAACGTTTTTAACAAATCTACTTTATTTCGTTGAAAAAGAGAACAGCGACTTTTCTGAGCGTTGTACTGTAACAGATTGCGTTTGATCATGTCCATTGAACAGTTTTATTACCATGGAACAATTTCGTTCAATTTAGTTCGATATAAGGTTCAGACACAACGTCTGAAATGAAACTGTGTTCTTATGTCAGCACCTCATGGATATACAATTCGCTAACGAAGTGTCGTGAGTGTGTGTGTTTTATCAAAGATATATATATATAAATAGACTTATTGAAATGGTAGGTTTAAACGACGATACATCGAAACGATACATACCATTTAGGGCTCACCATTAATCCGCCTCTATACAAATTTGTACATACGAACTTGTTTAAATAAACTTGTTTAAATAACTTTTGACGGGGTCGCTGACGCAAGAAAAAAAGTAAAATAGATAAATTAGCTTGTAAATGCTGATTAAGTGGGGGGCTTTTACAGTCCAAAGATCATCTGCTTAGTATACGCGTTTAGAATTAGCATATTATATACATTTTACACGGTACATAATAATCTTTGCTTGTCCTCTACGGTGTCTTGTATTATGAACATTTTGAAAGTAAACGAATATTATTATTCAATTGTACAAAAATTACACGTTGTACATAGAACGGCTCTTTTGTATTCTTTGGTTCACGAGCTTCTCGACATTTTGACTGATATGCATTTATGTTACACACGTACACTTTGCATCTGTACAAAATATAAGTTTCTCCCAATTATACATGAACGCAAAAATAAAGTTTTATGTCATCAGGTACTGATTGCTCTTAGGTCTTTCACCTTGCTGTTTTGTTTATCAACTGAACGATTGTTTTTCCTGGATCTTTGGACAAAATCTTTTGACCCCGAACGAGCGCGATATTATTATTTATTAATCTCGTTTATTTCGTTTGAGACTTGGTGCGACACCCTTTTAAAACTTTTGTAGATATACGCACACGCATACACACGTACCGAGTTCCTGTAACACATTTTTATAAATTTAATATACATACAGTACTTAACTATATAAATATACAGTATTAACACAAGTTATATGTACAGACGACTCGAGGAAATGGTATGTCGACTTGTCGAACGGAAGCAACAATTGTGAATGCATATTTACAATATATAATTTTCGACAGAGCTTTCGCGATTATAAAGTAGGAACAGAGTTAACATAAGCTAATTCAACAGTTTGTTACAATAAATACTCTTTCTTGCATCTGCAGTGCAGAAAATTGTTGATCGATGTCTTGTCTATCATACTTATCGTTTGGTTTCCACTTTGGACAGTTATTTGACAATCGATTTTTTAATTTCATTCATTTGATTACGTAGTAAGTACTGTAGGTGTACAAGAGAGATTTTTGTGTGTAAACATTTTTAATCGCCGCGCAAACACCCGATTTTGTTCTAGTCAATTTACACGAACAAATCCCCAGGAATTAACATCTTTTTTGTACAGAGATAGCACTATACGATACAACGTAGCGCTATCTTAAAGGAACATGAATTACTTACTTTCTTACCTAAACATATTCGACCGTGTTGTTTGTAAGCACAAACAGAACTGGGTAAAATAACGAGCCATTATTCTCTAAGAGTAATTTCGAGAAAACAACAGACTATTTTAATACACTCTCACAATATTTTAGTTTATCATTTTTACCCAGTTCGAACGCTATAACTCTCTGATATAAATAGAAATATTATTCTTCTTACGTTCTCTATACTCTAATCAGACTGTTCCGAACAGTCCGCTAAATAGATCGTGTTCCCTTTGTTGTCAGCCGAAAGCGTCTTACGTCTTTTTCTTTTTTTTTTACAGGAGTCCACTTGTGGAAATTTGATGGGTGTCATAGCATTAAAAAAACAAAAAAACTGGAATCAATATTCCTTGGTACAAAGACGCATTTGTTCACAGAGAATGTATAGAAAGAAAAGAAAGGGAAAGAACTAAGAGAAAAAGGGACGCAAAAGTGGGCATGAATGGGCTGTGTGAATGGCAGAATGAAAGACCAGATCGAGTTCGGTCGAATACACGCAAACGGAGATTCCAAATAAAACATGTTGAGAAGCATTGTCTCGTACGTTTCAAATCTTGTAATTTCTCCAAACCATCCCTCTTCGCAAAAATCGATTCGCTGGACCGTTTCTCGTCCAAGGTAGATCGCAATCAATCTTCGTGCATGTCTTCCTGTTTTTGTCTCTCTGTCTCTTTCTCTCTGCCTGTCAGTTTCTACTCGTTCAGATCTTCAGAGATGGCTTTCTTTGATTTATCCAGGAACGTGGTCATTGAATTCACGCCGACCACCGTCGTGGTGGTCGTTTCGCTAACCGAAGAGTCTCTCTTCCGATACGGATTCGACGGAGGGCAGTACAATCTGAAAAATTAAACGATTCGGAGCTCGAAAAAATATCGGTGCAGAGAAAATCGGCGCTGGCAAATATTGTAGGCTCCACGGGTCAAGAAAGATAGGACTCACGGACAAATTCTAGAGCGGGCTGTAGGGATTCCAGAACAATTGTAGGGTCACAAAATTGTGGGTGATACTAAAAAAAAAATTGCAAAGCTCGCAGAAAAATATCAGGGCTCGTAGAGAAATTGTAGGACCGATGACAAGTCTTTGGGACTCACAGAAGTATTCTAGGACTTGCAAAAAGGGTTGTAGAAACGTTAGGAACATTATAGGGCCCTCTAAAAAATTGTAAGGTCTATGATAAATCTATGGGGCTTTCAGACAAATTCTAGACCTTGTAAAAGGGGTTCGTAGGAATTCCGGAAAAAATGATGTGGTACATTAACAGAATTGTGAAGCTCGCAGAAAAATTATAAAGCCCACAGAAAAAATTGTATGGTCCATGTAAGTCTGTGGGGCGCACCGAGAAATTGTAGAGCGTTCAGAAGGGACTTTAGGGATTCCAGAGAAATTGTGAGACTACATTTCGAAACGGAAGGCCTTGAATTAAATAGTAATTAGGCAACTCTCCTCGAAAGATTGGACTCTCTAGCTCGAAAATTCTCTCAGTTCGACGATGACAGGTTTCTTTGAACGCAGTGATATAATAGGGGATTAAATACCTTATACTCTCTGTTCTCGAACGGGGTGACCAATTGTTATAATACCTTCTTTCGGTATCCAGATCACGGGCGGTCGTCCATCGTACAATGTGGTGCCTCACTGCGTTTTGCACCTCCGTGTTCAGGAAACAGTAAAACAGCGCTACGAACAGGCCCTGTTGAAGAATAGTTGAGTTAGAATGGTAGAAAGAATGGGCCGTATGCGTGAAGTCAAGTAAAAGATTTTAAGAGCGTGATTTTTCGAGCTAATACTCGGTTCTGTGTGCATACGGGATTAAGTATTTACCGAATTTTACTACCTAATAAAAAACTATGCATGAGAAACCTAGTATTTGCTTTTGTTTATACTGAATAGTTGCAAGCACTTGCTTATTTTATACAGACATGCACTATCAAATTTGTACTATGTACCATATAGGTAAATATTTTTATACAGTAATAAATACTTAAATACGACAAAAAGAGAGTACAATTTTTACTATAAAATAGTTTGTGTTCTTTAAATGATATAATTATATTGTTTTATTATGATTAGTTGTTTCTGTTCGTCATGTTCACCGTCGGCCATATTGAAATCTCCTAATAGATTCTCGTAGCTTTCATTAATTTCTATTTTAAAGAATTTCATGATTCCACCCGTTTCAAGGCTGATTTATTGTTCAGTCTTGTATTGCGTATAAAAATTCACCAACAATAGACTATCAATAAAATACTTCGATTTAAGATGCATCGTCTAACAACATAACGTAGTCACAGAAGATTTTCTGCGACAGAAAATCGAGTTCGTTGGTCCGTCAAATCTAGTTTCAAACTGATATTTAAAGAAGTTCCAAGTACTGCTCGTTCTTCGCCGGTGAAAGCTAACTTGAGAACGAAGTCGCGTTCACAATTCCGCAGACTCCGGTCTGAAAACAATTTTAACGATCGCGAGTGAACGTGGTAACAATTGGTGTGCAGTCGTGCATTCGATGCGAAAGCTGCGAAACAATCGTACTCGAGGAGTTTCTTCGAAGTTCCCGGCGGCAGTTCGCTTTGTAACGGGATGCTTGTGTGTTGCATTACCTGGGAGGAAAGTAATACAGCGCGAGTGTAGGAGAACGCATTAGCAACCTGACCCTCCGTGGGTCCTGTCAGCACGAGCACGTATGTCACGCCGAGGAGAGGAATCAACACGAGCAACGCCTTGCTCGCTTTCCGATACTGTTGCGTCTCGGCGTTCGTCGCCGACCAGAGTTTCGTTATCAGCACCTGCGACAGAGAATCGTGGTTGTCCATTTACAGAAAGCATCGTCGATTCCCGATAAGGACAATTTAGCACCCTTAGCTCGTTTCGTTCCGTTGGACGTGCGATAGGGTTCTGGCCTGGGGCATTTTGTCAGCGAGTTACTCAGAAATTGTGTTCATGGCCTATAAAGACGTTTCAGGGCCCTTTGAAATTTGTGACACGTACAAGTAAACTTGTAAGACCTAGATGGGAAATTGTAGAGCTCACAGGGAAATTATGAAGCCCGTAGAAAAATTGTTGAACTTGATCGAAAAATGATTGAGCCTATAAAAAAAATGTAGAGTACACTAACAAATTTTAGGACTCAACAAAAAATTGCAGAGCTCGCAGAAAAATTGTACACCTTGCGAAAAGGGTGGAAGGGTTACAAAAAAATTGTGAGACACATAGAAATGACGTAGAGCTCTCAGAAAAATTGTAGAGCTTGCAGAAAAGGATGCAGGGATCCAAAAAAATTGGAGGACCCATGGGACAAACGTAGGGCTCACAGGAAAATTGTAGAGGTTGGGAAAGGGATTGCAGAGTTTCCAGAAAAATTATAGAACCCGGCAAAAATATTTTTGGATCTATAGAGAAATTGTAGGGGCTCTGAAACGAAATTTAGGCTCCGTAAAATAATTCGTAGCAAAAGTCTACGCAAAAGATTGCAAGATGTATCAAAAGAATTGATTACAAAACTACTGTGTTGTCCAGAAAATATACTGGAGCACTCTCGACTATTGAATCAACGTCTATATCTCGATGGGTTCGTCCAACAGCCGGCAATAACGAAATCAATGTGCATCCACTCACCCACATAATCATGAAGAGGAACACCACGTTTACGCAGAGCACCAAAATGGCCGGGGCCTGATAGAACCAGTCGTAAGGATGCGATACCATCCAGGGACAATGCTTCCCCAGCACGATTTCCTGTGAACCGACGACGGCCACATTTATTACATGGCCGTGCCGTCGTAAAACTAGGCCAGACTTTACGACCGGCACACAAACATTGACTTTCTTTCGGTGCACGCGTGTCCCTCGTTTAAATAATGTCTTATCCTTATCGGTAACTCATCGAGCTGTGTTTTATCTTTACGCTACGGTGCAATCGAATTTCCCCGCTTTCTGTGATAAACGATTTATCAGATCCGATGGCTACCCGAGAATTTTCATCGGAATCGAATTGAAATACGTTTCAAATGCTTCGAAAGAGAGGGAGAGATTCTTGTGGTACATTTCTACTTTATATTGAAGTCTGAAGATACATACATCTCGTTATTGTATTTTATGCAATTTACCTAGATGTATACATTAATTCGGAACCCTTAAGTGAATCATTTAAGCTTTATTTTTAGTTCAAAGACTAATTGTTATTTTTATCTATTTTTATTTTGAACGCTGAAGATTTGTTATATAGTTTGTTCCTATAAGTGGCGGAACTACAAATTTTCGGACCTCCCGCAAAATGTACTTTTAGGCCCTCAGAAAAAATACAATTTATATTATGTAAAGAAAGAAAACTTATATTACATATAAAACAACTTATATCAGGAAAGAAAACTTATACGGGATGGTCCACGCAACTTGTTCACCCTCAATAACTTCCAAAGTATGTGTTCGGGATTCGAATCAGAGATTTGCCGGCAGTTACGCCAACCGTCGAGCGTCGTTCGCTCCGGCTTCTTCTTTTGTTTTTTTTTCCTTATGTGTTTAGAGTCGCGCAGCGAGCACCCGTAACCGTTGATCGAGCTCGCGTCATAATTGCCAGCTCTCATTGCCGGTAAATACTCGATTCGAATCTCGAACGTTTCGTCTAACAGGATCATGCGATCGATCCTGCACCAATCGCGTACGCCTGCTGGTCGACGAATATTTAAATACTCGGTCGCTCTGTCTTCCCAGTTCAAATCAATTAGATAAATCTCACTTCTATATCTTTGCGCACTTGTTCCGTCGAAATTCTCGACGCTTTTATTACGGTTTTCACTGTAATTTCGCCGATCGTTCCGCGTCGCGTTGCGCGAGTCTGCTCGCGGCAAGATTTCCGGCGTTCGCGTGGAAGATTTTCCGATCGCGAGAGTCCTCATCGAGGTGCTCCTCAAGATTTCCGGCGCGAATCTTAGCAGAAGCGATCACGCTCAAGATCTCCGTGAGTTTATTTGGCGACCCGCGTCAATCGTGAATAAAGTGCAGTGATCAAGCTATAAACTGAGTTTACACCTTTTCTCTCCCTCACTCCTTGAACATCCTCGTGCGCTCATTACTGAGCGGTCCCGGTCCCCAGGCGACTCCGACCGTCGCGTCGGTCGACGCCGAACCCTATGCATTGTATAAAAAAACTTTTTCTAGAAAAGTTTTATGGTTTGAAGGGATACATAATTTAATTCACATACTTTTCTTGTAAGTGGGGGCGTTTCGGAGATTTGAATCAACTTCGTTTTTTTAATTGGAATGTTATACTCTTTATGTCAAAATATCAAAGAGCGTTAAATTTTGAGTAAAAAATTACTGACTTTCATTCGCCGTAAACCTAATAATTAACGAATAATTTCACTCCGTTTTTTTAAAAAGGTCTGTGCATGATATCAAGCAAGAGTCAATTTATCATCAAGTTTTCGTGTCATTATTAAGTGAAATTTTTCTTTAACTATTTGGTTTTCAGCTAATAAAGGCCAGCACTTTTTTACTTAAAATTTAACGCTCTGTTACGGATGACGAACAATTATTTAAAATCATATCTGGCAGGAACCGTCCGAGATAAACGCACAATTCACCCTAGATAAAATATGTTTAGTCTAAACCCAAATAAACGCACGACCCACTGGACGTCGACGAGACACGATTGTTATTTTAAGATAAAGACAAGGATCATCCGTTCTTTCCACGAGTTCTGACAAATACCACCTGTCGTTGCAAGGGTATATAAAACCCTTGCATTTCTGTACTCGTGGGGCTAGTACTTCTGTAGTCACGAATCGTGTCGCGTCGTGCTGTATCTCGTAGAATCGACCTCCAGTGAGATCGGGCATCAGTCCCCTTCGATCAAAGATTACCATATAGATTCCGCGAGTCGATCTAAAATCTATTAAGCATTTAAAGTCATTCCGAGACCCCCCCGCATTGCCAGTGCGTCAAAACCGAGCACCTTAGTAAGGTAGCAGTCTTACCTTTCTATTCTTTCATTCTTTTCAACTCCATTCAATTATATCGCGACATTTACACAAATGTAACAAACTCTATTGATAGAATATACTTGTGTTTTACCGATAATTCAGTAGAACTTCTTAAACCCATAATTTTCGTCCAGTATCCTAATAGAACAATTGAACGTTCCCACATGATACAATCTAACCGCTAGGGTTGTATCAACTAAATTATACTAGTTACGAGGCCCACTAACTTTCCTAGCGACTCCCTGACAATCGTATCAGGTTCGTTCGTGACATTTAAATCATCCACCAAAGATTTATCCAACCTCCCAGTGGCTCCCCAATTTCGCATTGGGTTCGTCCACGAAAGTCACACCGTCCTAGCGGCTCCCTGACAATCGTATCAGGTTCGTCCGCATCCAAACAGCTCCCTGATTTCGCATCAGGTTCGTCTGTGATCTCATCCAACCTATAAGCGGTTCCCTGATTAAACATCATGTTCGTCCGCATCCTAACGGCTCCCTGACAATCGTATCAGGTTCGTCCGTGCCTTCTGTCAACCTCCTAGCGGCTCCCCAATTTACCATTGGGTTCGTCCGCGCTGTTTTACAACCTCCTAGCAGCTCCCTGACAATCGTATCAGGTTCGTCTGCGCGTTACTCCTAGTGACTCCCCAATCTACCATTGGGTTCGTTCACGAAGTTTCAACTATCCTAGCAGCTCCCTGACAATCGCATCAGGTTCGTCTGCGCTTGACTCCAAACCTTGAGGCTCCCTGACAATCGTATCAGGTTCGTCCTCGCCGTCTATAATCCTAGCGACTCCCCAATTTCGCATTGGGTTCGTCCGCGCACCTCAACTAACAAATTGAGACCATATTCCTAGGGTGATAACCCTGCGCCGGCCACTCGAGCTGCTCGCGGCCCTGGCTCGTAACAGCTCTTTGAAATTTTGGCACATTGCAAAATATAGCGTACCATTTTAAAAAACGAAGGTGATCTTCAAATCTCCGAAACACCTCCACTTATAAAAAAAATATATGAATTACATAATGTATTCCTTGAAACTATACAACTTTTCTCGAAAAAGTTTTTTCATACAATGCATACCTTGAGAGTTATTGAGGTTGAACAAGTTGCATGGACAACCCTGTATTACATAAAAAAAAACTACTTATATTGTATAAACAAACAAAACTTGTATTGCATAAAAAGAATAACTCATATCCAAAATTACTTCAACTCCCTGAAATGGGCGGTCCCTGAGATCATTTGGAGCAACATTTTCCTTTTGCAAAATGTCCGCTGGCGCTTCATTTAGGAGTTACTAACGAAAAACACGGACCAATCAGTGAGCGAGTTCAACGCGCGATGGCAGAGATGGTCTGACGCGCCAGCAGGCTCCGCTGAGGAGAACGTTAGGGTGCGCCGCAACCAAGAAATGAACAAGAGAAGGAGCAAAAACTGATTGAATTATTGTAAAAACTCACTGATTCAGCCGTAAATCCATTTGCTGCTTCGAAATCTGGGTCAAAGGGCCACTCTTTGGCGAACTGCACAGCTGGCTTCAGATATACGGCAGTGCCAACAGTAAAGAACGTACAGTCGTGTCAACGAACTGCAACGTCTGGTGGTAGATACAGTAATTCATCGATAATTGTCTATACCACGGGTCTGGCCAAAGACAATTATCGTGAAGGGATACTATTCTTTGACTTTTGCCGAACGTAGAACAGGACACCGAAGCTTGAGAGGCCTCGACCGCCGAGCAGTGAAATCCGATACCGGGTAGGGTGTATCGGTGTGAATCATTACTAATCCAATGACAAAACTTTATTTTTTCTTATTTTTTTATGGAACTTTCACCAATATATTCGTGGCATTTTTCTAATGAAAATGATACCAAATATGATATAATTCCGATGATATTTACTCGTGTAAGATTCGCGAATTGTCCCGATCAAGAGAACTGACTTGTATTATAAATGACCATATACATATCTGTATATGATTCGAATTATATCGTGTTTGGTATCATTTTAATCAGACAAATGCCACGAATATATTGGTGAACGTTCCATAAAAAAATAGTAAAAAATAAAGAAGTTTTGTCATTGGATTAGTAGTGGTGTACTGGTCTTACACCGATATACCCGATCCGGTATCGGGTTACATTGCTCGGCGGCTGAGGCCTACCGAGTTTCATGGCCCCTCACGAGGTATGCCCCTCAGTGGAATGAGTAGGTGACTAGACAATTATCGTTTAGATATTTTAGACAATTATCGATGAATATCTGTAGTAGGTATACGATAACCTAAGGCCTAAGGGATGTGCGGTAAAGTCAATGACCCGGACCTTCACTTTCACTTTCTAATCGATAGATAAATCGTATGTTTCTTTCACACAGATGCCGTGAAATTTTTCCACACTTACGATCGCTGTTCACATTTGTCAACACATACCTATGCAATAATAACAATTCCAATATCACTTGTATTGCAGCACAAATCACAATAAACTGGTAATGCGATCAATAGACTGCGGGTTTCGTGCATTTGTAGCAAAAATGAGTAGGTGCATTTTAAAACAGATAGATTAAAATAATTTAAAAACATCCCGGGATGTAAAAATCAAATCTCCGTCTGGCTCCTGTCCTTTGCAATAGCAGCAGCCAACTTCATTTTGCATAAAAATCCGCAATCTAGTGATTAGTTTAAATATCACTATTAAAAACACACATAGTAGTAACTGTGTGCATTGACCTGACAAGTCTTTGGAGATGTTCCCTCTACCCCATCTCGAACGATATTGATTTTACGCAAGATTTTTCGGACTGCGGACAGTCAAATATTTAATTCTTACGTTAATCATTTGGAGAAGTTGAAAATAATACATTGATGTTTTTAAATTGCTTTAATCTCTTTACTGTTTTAAAATTCACATACTCATTTTTGCTAAAAATGCATGAAAACCGCAGTCTACTGATCGCGTTTCCTCAGTAGTGTGACATGTACTGTAATACAAGTGATATTGGACTTGTTATTACTGCATACATATATGTTGACAAATGTGAACAGTAATTGTGAGTGTGGAAAAATTTCACGGCATCTGTGTGAAAGAAACATACGATTTATCTATCGATTCGAAAGTGAGAGTGAAGGTTCGGATCACTGACTCGACCGCACATCCCTTAGGCCGCGATCACAGTGGACACGACTTCGTCCGACGTCCGACTTCGGCGCACACGCACGAGCGTTGCCAGTGTCACGTCCACCCAATAGTAATAATTAACGATTTTAATGTATCATTTTTATAAGTATTATCAAACCACTGATTGTTAAATCCTCGAACGATGTATTGGGTTGCGAGCGATAGAATAAGAAGAATGATGAGATACATTTCGCAGCTAACTTATAAGGTTACGAACTCATGTTATTTTTATTTTATTTCAAACAAAACTCCGCTGTAGGTTCGGAGAAGTTCTATCTATCAAGTCGAGATGCTGCGAAATCTATTTTGTTTTTATTAGTATTAATATTGATTAACCTTCATATAAACCATAAAACCTAAGATTATTATTGTATGAGCCGCTTGTAAGATCAACTCTTCGGTGGAAAGTGTGAGAAATGGTTCCAAAAGATCGATAATTGAATAAACTGCGATGGATCGGATCGTCGCGGTGGAAGCGTTAACGCAGACACAATTAATAAACACGTATGAAGAAGGGACCGATGAGCAATGTTTATTGTTGATAAGAGGATTGGCGAACGCAAGATGATCCAGCCGGGGAGATGGGTTGAAATCGTATAACGCACATCCTGTCTAATTGCCGATAGAGAATTAATAGGAAAAGCGATTAGAGCGAACTGAAGACGACAATGGAACAAAGGATCGAACAATCTATAAAAGAAGGCAGCCCTTCATCAAAAGTCAGTCATCATCGTACAGCTCAAGTAGTCATCATTAAACAGTCGTCAGTCTTCGTCAAAGTAGCCAATGGTCATCGGTTCGGTTTCTAGTAGTTCGGTCATCAGTTCAAGTTAATTGTTGTGTGTATGTGTGCGTGTTTAAAGAATTTTGTGAAGTTTCAAAATTGGATTACGGTGAGATTTCGAGACAACACCGCACCACCGCCTTCCATCGCCGGGACAAGGACTCTGAACCAGCTCCTGACCAGCCCTTGGAGAATTCCCCTTTCACCACCATCTACTGAACATGAATAGCGAATCATCTCCACGGTAAAATTAAGGCTTTATTTGTAATTCCTAATTAACAATAGTGTATCCGAAATCTGTTCAAAAATATATTTGTTTAAATTAAAAAGCAAAAGTTTAACAACTATCTTAAAACCGATTTCAAAACTATGCAAAGGTCCTCAATTGCCCGAACCGTAGCCGGTGTATGCAGATAGGTTCGAAACCGCGTTCTATCTCTTAATTTAATCATTATTATGTTGAGAAATCGGTAAATTTAACTTGTGTGTGGTGTGTATGTGAAGCAGAGAGAGAGAGAGACGCTGTACGAGGCGAGAGGAGAAGAGTCGGCTCGACGCATGCGCAGTTGTATGAAGAAGTTTGTAACCGTTGAGTCGAGACACAGTGTGTGTGCAGAAGAAGCCATAGATATCGTTGATTATATGAATAAAGAACATTGTTACAAAGCCACCGTGTTTGAAGGATTTCAATAGGATCCAACATCCCATCTCAACATATTATATAAAAGAGTCCACTTCTGACGTAACACCAGGCATGTGTTGGTGCCGGTACGGCCGATTTGGTCGGCCGATGTGCTCGCAGTGGTCCGATATCGGAAACCAGAAGGGTCTCACAGACGGGCCTACCCACACATTTGAAAAGTCGGGTCCACTGTGATCGCGGCTTTAGGCTTTAGGTTGTCGTACACCTACTATCTACCACCAGATATGCAGTTCGTTGACTTGATCGTACGTCCCTTACCGTTCGGCACTGTCGTATACCTGAAGCCAGCTGTGCAGTTCGTCGAGGAGTGATCCAATGATCCACATTTCGAAGCAGCAAGTGGATTTACGACCGAATAAGTGAGAGTTTTACAATAATTCAATCAGTTTCTGCTCCTTCTCTTGTTCATTTCTTGGTCGCGGCGCACCCCTATCGTTCTTTTCAGTGGAGTGTGCTGACGCGTCGGACCATCTCTGCCATCGCGCGCTAAGCTCGCTCTCTGATTGGTCCATGTTTTTCGCTAATAAATCCTAAACGAAGCCCCGGTGGACATTTTGCAAACGGAAGATGTCGTTTCAAATGACCTCAGGAACCGCCCATTTCAGGGAGTTGAAATAATTTTGGGACACCCTGTATAAAGAAAGAATTTACGAAGAATTTTGCCCCTCTCCCCGCGATGCGGTGCTTTGCGGTATTGTAGTTTCCCCCACGGTTCCTATGTTGCTGTGCGATCAAAAAAAATTAAATGAATCATTTGAGTTCTGTTTTAAATTGAATCTTGATCAATTGAGATCGAGATCTAACTTTATTTCGAAATCTGTTGCCGCGCAATCTATTATATATACAGATTAATTCGCAGCCCTTCAATGAATCGTTTGAACTGCGTTTCAAATTGAAATTTGTTCCTGGCTTCATCAGTCTTTCAGTAAATGTATAACCGTATAATGGAGGTTATTGTGTAGCCGAGGATTTATTTTCAATGCATTTTGCTCGTTGGTAAATTAATGGAGACCTTCAAAGACGCAAACTAATTTGTGCACTTCTGCGCCTTCTCTTTATAATAAATTGTCAGACGCAATCGTTGGCTTGAGAATTTTCATCAAAATCGAATCGAAACGCGTCGATGGGCGTTGAAATTTGAAAAGAGAAAACGCGAAGCAATTCGCGCCGAGTATTTCTACGATGTCTCTCTGTACTCTGTACAGTGTTCGACAAACAACAAAGTTATGGGTGTTTCAAGAGCAGACGTCCACGCGATGTCCGGTTTGAAGTCTCGATATTTAACCTGTCGTTCAAAACGTTGATGGCTGCCCTCGTCTCGCGATACTCCAGTCCCCGTGTAGATACTGTTCGACCCGGCGCACATAAAAAGAATATGTGCCTGGATCAGTATCGGTGATATCTCATTTCACGAAATTCCAAAGTGAAATTAAAACTTGGGGGCTGGGAGGTTCGTTATGAGCGATTGACACGACCCCGGAATTCTGCGTATTTCCACGAAGACTAAAATGTCCGAGCGTTCAAGAGCGCTGAACGGTTTTTCGATCATGCTTCACTCATTATGCTGTTGGTTGCCGATGCGTTTTCCATGGCGTATTTCTTCTAAATTCACCGTAAACATAAAATACAGTTTGTGTGGTTATTTTTGCAACTACCCTCGTACAACGCGATCAAGAAATTGTTCAAACAAATTGTACTTAAGTATCTTCTGTAGAAGTAAATTACAGTAAATACGCAAAAAGTTGTTTATATACAATTTTGTTAAACAGTTGATTGCTTTATAAGAAAGTATACTGCATAAGATTCCTTATGCATTTTGTAGAGTGATAATTATAGTATGGATTTTATATATTTACAACAAAAGTAAGTGGATCGAATACGAAACACTGAAAATATTAAAATAATTTAAATGTGAAAAAAATTTTTTACATACAATGGAAGTATTCTAGGTGAGAAGAAAAATTTGTTTTTAGAATTAAAATAGCTCCGAGTGTAAATGGTTAAAAATACTGTCGTATTGTTTTAAACTCAATAGAATTATTAAAAAAATAAACAAATGTCTACGTAGCTACCGTGCGATTCATACAATTTTTGTTTTGCAAAAAAAATCCGCAGTCTAGTTATAACACTGTGTGATATTACATTTTCAGTGTTTAAGAAGCTTAGTAATATTGTACAAAATTTGACAATGTTTTCGTTGGGGTATTATGATTTTCATTGTGTCTGCGATGCAGAGACAGAAAGTTGGCTTTCATCGAGATAATGCACCGCTGTCTGCATTGTATCTGCTCTGTAGAAGCGATAAATTGGCTTTCATTGAGATATTGTACAGCTGTTGTCATTGTATCTACTGTGCAGAGACAATAAGGTGACCAGGAGGACTGCACCTCTCTGATTGGCTTTTGACAGTCTCCGCTACCGTATACAATCTTGCTGGCTATTATAGCTTGCAATCTCTGAGTAGTACATTGCTCTTTAGTTTAAAATTCGCTCATGCTATGTGCAATTTTTACCTGTCACGTTTTTAAACAATTTTAAACACGAGTGAAAAGCAAATCGAATGAAATAGGATTGGTCCGGGCAATCTCGTATGGCAGAAAAATTCAATCTAATTCTTCTGTGTATAAACTAAATTTTTATAAAATCCCAAAGGAAAATATTTGTACTAAATTTTCCTTGGTCGGAAAATCTAATGGACTTTTAAATTGAATCATTTTTTCCGATACTTAACCGTTCTTCACTCTCCAAATTTAATTCACCCAGTCAAATCAATATTAAAAGATAAATAATCAACTTTGCGGATCCTTTCTTTGAAAATGAAATATTTTAGGTAATACTAGGCAATATTGAAATAAAATGATTCGCATTATATGTTTTATAACTTACATCTAGCACGTCTACACAAATTATTGCAATAGTTAAAGCAAAATCGATAATTAATTCCTTGGAGCAAACAAGATCCACGTATCTCAGCAACAGTTTTGCCAATAAAATGGACTTTTCTGCTATCGGTATGAATTTTTTCGATAATCTCTTTCACATTATCTTCTCAAAACACTACCCTAAGCGGAGGAGGTGGCAATCATCGGTTCTAACGGCGACAGCCACCATCAACGTTCTTGAACGGTCAATGCGTCTCTGTCAGCGGTACAATCAACTGATCCCCGACTATCTTCCGACCCATCCCATCATCTTTTCGCGTCACGTTCTTCCAGGGGTGCGTTAACACTGATCTCAATTTGAAAATCGTGCTACGCTTCCTTCCGATACTTCCACATCGTCGTTTTAGCAGCTCAAATATTCGCATCGTAATCCAGTATAAAAATCCAGTAGTAAAACTTTCTTATTTCTGATGATTTTTTAATGAAACTTTTACCAGTATATCTCTCACATTTTTCTGATTAAAACGACTCCAAACATGATACAGTGTCGAGTATATTTACTCGTTCGGTAGAACCTCGATTATCCGAACTATCGTTGAATTACTATAGCCTCACTGGTACATTTCTATTTCTAAGCTCCTAAGAGTGTAGTTTCTGCAGTAGTGCTGCTAAAGCGATTCTGGGACTCGCGGACGAAATTCGCCGGATCGCCCGCGCCCGATGTATTCCGTCAATTTGATATCCCGTCGATTCCAGGACTACTGTTTTGCGCCGGGAATAATATCGAGTGGGAACGTGCGAACGGCTCGCTCGATGGATCACACGGCCCCGAAGAGGATCCTCCCTTTGTTTTCCTTGCGGCGTTGCTCGTATCCGAGGTTTACGCTGGCCATCGACAGCCAAACGCGTTTCTGTATACCCGCCCTTAGCGCCGCTGACATTTCCCTTACCTGGTTCGCCTGCGCCATGATATTCTGATCGAGCGATTTCGCGATCCCCCAGCCGGCGATGAACAACACCGGCATCCCTGAAATTTAAGTCGGTATGCGATTACACTGTGTATTGGCGTTCCAATCTTCTCTGCTTAGCAACACCCCCCCCCCCCCCCCCCCCTTTCAGAGGTCGTCTTGCAAATGATCCCTTTTTGCTTAACTATCAGGTGACCAAAGGGCTCCTGCTGTTTTGAGTAGTAACTATGTTTTCTCAGACTACGAAGTATCGGGGGATTTTCTAAAATTCTGTAAAAATTTTTGTCAGATTGTTTCAAGTATGTAATTTAAAACGGAAATCTTCTAAAGGTCCTAAGAAATTGAAGAAATTTAACCTAACTCAGACCAAAATGGCTCCTGCTATGCTTACCTTTGACTGGTACCATGTTTACTCAAATTATGAAGTACCATACCAGGATCTTTCTAAAATTCTCTAGAAATTTTCTCAGATACCTTTACGTACATAATTTAAGATTGATAAAAGTAAGGGACTATCGTAAAAGTTGTCAAGATTGTCAACTTTACTTCTGTTTATAAACAAACTTTTCGTGAGTATTAGAAGCAACGAGTCGTATGCAGTGTAGCTGTGCCAAGCAAAGGCTAAAAATATGTCCTAGAAAGTTTTATTGTGTTTCTTATTGATTGGTTTTCAACTGACAATTTTCAACCGTGATTGTTTAAATATATCTAATTTGTTGGAAATTTAATGTAGTTTAAATGTGCACAAAGAATTGTGCACTTCTCGCGATGTGAATTTGTTTTTATTTGGTTTGTAAAGATTGGGACACTCGTCTGTATAAGTTGTACTTGTTGAACGTTTTTTTTTTCATTGTTTTACATATAGACGTCATTTTGATGCATGGAAACCACGTCTTAAGTGTTTTTTATGTAAAATAATCAAATTAAGGCACGGACTGTGTCGAGACGGCCAAAAAGTCCAATCGTGGACCACAGCCGATGAAAAATGCTATTTTGACGTCGCCAAATAATTTTTCGATATCAAGGGGAAAACAAGCAAAAAGAGCTGCTGCGAAGGAGATAGCTGCAAGTCAAGAGAAAAAAAGCGACACCGAAAATATCGGAACTGAAAATAACACCATCCAAAAAATCAAAACCGTCAGCAGCAAAACGAGCGAAGCGAGAATTGTCACTTTCATCTGATTCTTCGGATTCATCTACTTCAGGAGATATAGATTTTTGTATCGTCTGTATGAAGAACATGTCAAACAAGTTAAGTCGCTCGAATTTCATCGAATGCAATGCCTGCAAGAGAGCTGTGCATTTGAAATACAGTAATATGCGTGCAAGTTCTCATGTAAACATTGTGAAAGTGAAAATCATGATCTAAGAAATAAATACTCAATAAACATTGAATATAAGGCGTTTTGACTTTATTTTAACTCTTACTATTCAGACTTTTTGGGGTGTCCCAACTTATACGGGAAAATTTTTTTTTTGTCAAAAGCATTGTCTTTGGAAAATTGACTATAACATTTGATCCGTTAACTGCATCTTCATACTCTCTACGGCGAAAATGTACCTGGCAACTATACTTTTCTAACGGTATAAATTTTTTTGCATAATTATCATCCTATGAAATTTTATAACGAAAGAAAAAAAAACATGTCCCAACCGTTACGACAGTCTCTTACTAATATAATAAGTTTAACACTGGGTTTACGGAGCACTAAAAGTGAATATTATACAGGGTCGGGCGGCACATTTTGCCATCTAGATTTACGTCATTATTATTACGCATAGCAAACAATGTTTCAGATGAAGTTGAATGGTTTCGAGAGGGGCACATTCTGATGGTTTTTTTTGTAGGTGGACGTGTAAAGGACATATGAAGGTCATTAATTTTTTTTTAAATGGAATCATATATTTTTTATTGTATCAGCTGATGCTCCTTCGTATTCTTTACAAAAAAGTATTAATCTATTTGTGTAAAAAAATCATTAGTTTAGGAGATATTTTAATTATAATTTGTTAGGAAATCTCGACTCTCTGGTCAATAATATGAATTCAATGTGATAATGTAGTAGGAGAGCAAGAATTCTCAATGTAAATATTTACATTTTCTGTGTTGATAATTCTTGCTCTCCTACTTATTGTGAAATTTAGTCTCTGTTACGTCTCTGATACGATGAATACGGCAATACGGTGAGTTATCACTTCATAATGAAGTATTCTAAAGAAGAAAAGATGGACATGTTATCAATTTATTTTGAAACTGGGAAAAGTGCTACACATGCAGAAAGATTATACGCCAATAGATTTCCTTAACGAAATCATCCATCACGTCGTACCTTTGATTATGTTTTTAAAAACATTCTCCAGACGGGGCAATTATTACGCAAAAATGCAATTCGTAATAAAACAATAACAAATGAAGCAAACGAAATTGTAGTGTTAGCCGCAATTACTAATCCATCTGTTAGCTCTCGCGAAATCGAAAGACAAGCTGAAATTAGCCGCAGAAGCATTTTACGCATACTTAAAAGGCACAAATACCATTCATATCATGTTTCAAAGGTTCAAGAACTGACCGCAAATGACTATTATCAACGTTTAGAATTTTGTAATTGGGCTCTCTCTCAAAGAGACTACTTTTTCAACAATGTTATGTTCACGGACGAAGCAACGTTTACGAAAAATGGATCAATGAATTCAAGAAATATGCATTATTGGTCAACGGAAAATCCTCATTGTTTTAGACAAATTGATAATCAACATCGATGGAGTGTAAATGTTTGGATGGGCATACTCGGCGATAGACTTATTGGTCCATACTTTATCGAAGGATCACTAACCGGACCAAAATATGAACATTTTTTATCAAACACTCTATGGACATTTTTACATGATTTACCATTGCATACACGACAAATAATGTGGATTCAACAGGATGGTTGCCCTGCTCATTATTCAAGAATAGCAAGGGATACATTAAATCGAATGTTCCCAAATCGTTGGATAGGGCGAAGCGGCCCCATTCATTTTCCGGCAAGATCACCAGATCTAACGCCCCTCGACTTTTTCTTGCGGGGCTACTTAAAAAATAAAGTGTACGCTGAGCTTCCGACGACAATGGCCAATATAAGGGATCGTATCATCAATGAGTGTAACAAAATAACATCAGATACACTACGCAATATTAGTGAGTCATTAACTTCTCGATTCAGAAAGTGTTCTGATGCAAATGGTCGCCACATTGAACCTTTTCTGTAAATAGACTGTAAATAACTAATAGACTGTAAATAAAATATCTCCTAAACTAATGATTTTTTTACACAAATAGATTAATACTTTTTTGTAAAGAATATGAAGGAGCATCAGCTGATGCAATAAAAATTATATGATTCCATTTAAAAAAACATTAATGACCTTCATATGTCCTTTACACGTCCGCCTACAAAAGAAATGTACCATCAGAATGTGCCCCTCTCAAAACCATTCAACTTCATCTGAAACATTGTTTGCTATGCGTAATAATAATGACGTAAATCTAGATGGCAAAATGTGGCGCCCCACCCTGTATACCTAAAGAAATAAATTAGTTTAATAATTTCTCACGCATCTTCACAATCTCAATATTCGTAAATTAAAAATTTTAGAATTCGTCGTTTTGACAGGTCCTATAAACCTAGTGTTAATAAAAAAACGAAACGTAGATCAAAAGGAAGTAAATTGGAAAATGTTTTTGAGAATAGTAATTAAATTGAAAGAATTTTAATTCTTAAAAAGATTTAAAGATTAGGATAAAGAATTTTTTTGAAGAATAAAATTCCACAGAGTGGTAGTAAAGATTGAAGGTCCATCAAGATTCAAAATCTATCCAGCTTTAATCGCGTAATCAAATCTTAGAAGTCCATTTCGAAAGCCCACTTAAGGGTTAATACTGTGCTTTTCCTTTATAACGGCGCTCTATCTGGACGCTTATGGCAGCGTCGTCATCCCCTTCACGTTACGAGCCACTCATTCCCTTTTACTCGCTTCTTTCGTTAAACTGTGAATCCGGTGCCCTCAAATAGTGTATTAAGCAATTCAATCTGCATATTATGCAATTAATGATTTTCCAGAAGTCAGAGATTCGCTTTTATGAGATTGCCAGTAGTTTACGAAACATTGAAAAAATTCAAACGTAATGTTATACTATTTTCAGCTGATTAAAAATATTAAAAGAAAAAATACATTTTTATTTTACACTTTCTCACAACTCTAATGTATTATTAACACTAAACCTACCGAGCACTAAATGCGATTAAAATGTTTTAGCTTATAAAAATGACAAGGCTCTTTTTATTTAGATTTTATGCAAGTTTTATTTCAATATGTGCTCGGACAAAAAAAGATAATTTTAATAATAGTAAAATGAAAAATATAAAACCGGTCATTTGACCGGCGACAGTGGTAGGTTTAGTGTGAAGAAATAATTGAAGATTTCAGTCTCTGTGTTTTTGGCAGTGTCTACGTGGCTGTGACAGTGTTTTCTCGGATCGAACCTGTCCGGAGGAAGTTCTCAGAAGTTTCCTGCGATTCGTCGAGCGACGTTATTATTTTCTATGGCGCCTCTCGTCGTTGTTTTCGTTTCGAGGGACAACAACAGTAAGAAAAATGTGAGTCGTTACCCCAGCCAATGACGAGGCACAGTCTCAGCTTGATGTTGTCCGCGGTGAAAGTTTTCACAACCAGCAGGAACAGGTACAACCCTGGAACCAAAGAGGGAGAGAGAGATGAGAGGGTGATGGTGTACACGTTCGCTCGGTCCGATGCATAATTCATGGAGAGAGAAAACTAAGTTATTCGTGCCGGTTGGCTCCATTAGCCGGTTACCACTGTTGACGGTCGTTAATTCGTCGACCACCGGGAGCAACGAGGGAAAAAGTTTTCCCATTTCCACGAGCACCCCGGACTTTCGATCCGCGCGAATTAACACTCGAATGACGGCTAATTACCTTCCACGAACATCCAGAAGTAGTTGGTCAGCTGGAAGTAGTTCAACATCGATAGGAAGACGATGCAGGTCGGTACGTCCGGCTGCATGGACACCTGAGTATCATCATCAACGTCGTTATTATGAGTGCACGAAACGCAATGCGATCGAGCTAAATTATTTCTACATTAAGCTAAATTTTCGCTCAGGGGACCAAAACTTTTCAACTTTTCTGAATGTAATATTAAACAATTCGACGAAAAAATGATAAAATTTTAAATTCTAGTGCGCGGAACCAAGGTCTAACCCAAACATAGCGAATCTGCTCACTGCATCATACCCGCACCCATGTTTGGAAACCAATATGGAAGCGTTCTAACCTTTCAATCGCGCTTGAAATCGAGCAACTTTAACCGAGTATAACTTTCAAACGAGTGAACTCCGCACACTGAAACTTCGATTCCGCACACTAGAATTTAAAGTTTTACCATTTTTTCGTCGAATTATATAATATTACATTTAGAAAATTTGAAAATTTTTGGTCCCCTCAGCGAAAATTCAGCCCTACATTGTTCCACAATCGAAATCGCGGTCACGATTAGTTATATTAGTATAGTCATTTGATCGGTCCCAAATAGCGGTCTCAACCTTATAACCTGATTTCATCAGTTCTAAATCGCGGTAACAACCCTTTATAGTTACTCCGCCAATTCCAAATGGCAGTGTCAATCTTCTAAACTGATTTCATCAGTTCTAAAACGCGGTCATAACCACCTGTAGTCGTATCACTTTAATCTCGACCACAGCTCACTATAGTCGCATCAATGGTGCCAAGCCGCGACCATAGAAAGTGAATAGGGTTTCTGCCTGGTATATGCACAGCGTACCAACAGGCCCGTAACACTATGGTAAGGGGGGCTAATTGTTGCCAATTAACCGGGAAGCGATTCTTCCTGAGCGGAGACTGGTGGAGGAATATTCGGGCGTGTGCGAACGCATTTTCCATTAGTCGCAAAATTTCGCTGGAGAGCCGGCTAGCGAGTCGGCGGATAGGCAAATTAATTAGAGCCGTTGAGTGGCCGTCGGCTGCTCCGGTTTTTCAATAATTAAAAGCCAGACGTGAACGATGGAAAGCGTTACGCGCAGCGCCAATGAAATCACCCACTCCCTCCTGGAAATAGATTCTAATATGTTTCGGCTGTCTCTGACGAAACAGAGATTCCGCCGCCATTTTGGTTCATCCACTTTCCTCCAATCGAATTGATGTCGCTTTGACACATTTGTCGATAAATGTTTGTTCAAAAATCGTGACAGAACATCCGCGTGTGTTTAAGGTTTTGAGAATAACTTCAGTTTATAAAAATAGAAAAAGTATTACTGGGACTAGAGACATAATTATGAAGGTTGTGACCATAATTTGTGACTGACGATGCAACTCTAAAGCTGTGCCCCGCAACCTTTTATCTTCCACGGCACACCAACGTTTTTGCGACAATTCCGCGGCATACCACAATTAAAAGCTTTCAAATACATAAATTACAATAATACGTATATGTTTTTATTGGATAAAAAACACAATAAAATAGCTCTATGTATGTAGATATTTACTTTTATTTAAATTTTATATAAAGCTCTGAATTGTACACCAACACTAGAACAAAAATATTTAGTTACAGATCACATGTATCACGACCCTGGTCAGCAAGAAATCGGTTCTTGTGGAACAATTTAAACAAACTAACTAATTTATTCATAAGATATTTGAACGACGCAATACATGCGTCCAAACACTCACAGTATATACACGAACATACATACAACGTAACTACAGGTTTTTGTTTTGTGTATAATTTCGACTCGGAGAAATTACATATTGGTAAAAAATTTATAACTAATGTGGTGGTTAAAAAATTTAATTATTCTCGAGAAAATCGTGGCACTCCCAAGATCTCCACGCGACACACTAGTGTGCCGCGGTACAGCGGTTACGGAGCACTACTCTAAAGTATTGCAGCTGTGAAGAGTTGTAACCATTATTTGGGTCCAGAAAGCGATTAAAAATTTTAATCTCACGATTTATAATTACACAGTTGACTACAGTGAATCGTAGTTATCATTTAAATTCAGTCACGTATGTGTGGAGTTATGGAAGCAATTGAAAACTGACGGTGCGACTATAGCGAGTCATAACCGTGATCTATGGCCGAGAATACGAACACAGAAGATCATAAACGCAATTTAGAATTCATAAGATCACGACAGCGAGTCACGAACGAGATTTCGGAGAATCGGATACCGGTTCAAAAAACTTGTGATCAACCTGTAGAATCGCGGACAATATACCTACATACATATTCCATCGTTGGACAGTTCTCCCCGTTTGTGATATCGCACGTAATTTGCAAGTCCACCTTGAAACACGGTGCGCAACAATCCGCATAATGTTGATAATTTCAATCTTGTTTAAAGTTGCAGAGCGGTCGGCAGGTGTATTAATATTTCGTCAGTGTTCTGAATATTTAACGACTTCGAGTTGAGCAAATTTCCATTGGTGCGCACGACTATCAAGTGATTTAAAAGCCGAAATTTATGGTAAATAATTGGGCTAATTGAACGCGTTATTTAATCTCCCGTTAATGTGCGTAATATTTTCCGTCGTACAAATTCCTTTTTTTCGTAGGTTTTTACACAAATTAGCCGAGAAAATTAATTTCATGAACGGGCAAGGGGTGGCGATTCCGTTTACTCCAAAAGAGATATTGTAATTTCGCGTTGCAGCAACAAGTGGCGGGTGTTTTAGTTTCGAGGCAGTTTTTTTCCAGGTCAAAAGTTTTTGAAACTCTGTTTCCTCTCTCTCGCGCGCGCCTCTTGTTTTTCATTAATGCTCCAGAGAGCGCAGGTTGCTCGCACACACCCAGAAATTAGAAGTCCTCTTCTGGCGCAAGAGTGGAGACGACTTTTGCAATGGAACAACAACGCAGAACAACGCGAAACAAAAACGAAACGCACCTGCATCACGCTGTTCAGAATCCACATCATGTCCGCCAGTATGTAAGTGAGCATCAGATTCGTGTGGATGTTGTTCTTGATGCACCTCAGCTCCCTGCAATAAACGTTCCACACGTTTCAATCGTTTAATGCATTGAATATTTTTTACAATAATTAATTTCTCAAATACTTCCATTTTAATTCTAATGGCCAAGGATATCCGTTAGCAAATACCAATTATTTCATTTTCCTAAATAACTGGTTTCCTATTAGTTCAATCCCAACAGTTGAGCACTAGGGACGCTCTTATTTTCGACTTTTGAAAATCTTTGTTGGCACCCCCATAATTGTTCCAAATAATTATAAAAAATCTGTGCAAAGTTTGAGTGTCCATAGATATCGCGAAAAGAAGCCCCAAGACCGTTAAACGTTAATATAATTAATTTAATGCTTATAAAATCGTTTTTCTCCAATATCTTCTAAACTATTTACCACGTCGAAAAATGTTACAGAAAACCTGGACAGGCTGCGTTTTTCATTTCCTATTACTTTTTTTTTCATAAAACAACCGATTTTCGAAAAAATTGAGGTAAACGTCCAATCAAAACCTAAAAATTTTTTCTGAATTTTGAAAATTAAAGTGTGGTTTCATTATCTTGTATCAATAAACATTAGCGAAAAATGTGTTTTTTTTTAACTTACGGAACTTATTTTTTTTTAATTGCAGATAATTTTACCGGAGATTTTACATATTTTTTTATTTTGAAGTCTTAACAAAATTTTCAGGTTCTACTTCCCAAGGGTTAAGATCTTACAAAGAGAACTGTGTTTAGAAAAATCTTCTAAAATGAACCGTTAAATAAATATGAATGAATCAGTAGGACGTGTCTCTAAATCGGTCGGGCGAGGCAAGCAATGCGACAACGCGCTGGTCGGCGCGGCGACCCAGTCGGCCGGGTGCGGGCGTCGCGCGTCGTGTTGTTTGGCCGGCCAACGCGTTATTGTATTGCTTGCCTCTCCCAGGGCGCGGCGCGGCGACCCGCAGCATATTGCTTGCCTCGCTCGGACAACGTTCCAAAAATTTGCTCATATTTATTTAACGATTCGTTTTAGAGGATTTTTCTAAATGCAATTGCTTTATAAGATCTTGAATCTTGGGAAGTGGAACCCGAAAATTTTTAAGACTTCAAAATTAAAAAATATGTAGAATCTCCGGTAAAATAGTCTGCAAGTTAAAAAAACAACACTCAAACTTTGTATAGATTTTTTTTATTATTATTTCGAAGAATCCTGGGGGGTGCCAACGAAAGAGTTTTGAAAAAAAATTTTCGATAAGAGTAAAAAATAGCTATCCTATTGAGCACGTATCAGATACCTGCTACTATTTCATATTTTTTTAAATAATTAGTAGACTCCGGATTTTATTCTTTTATGACAAAAATGGGTAGATGCAATTTAAAACAGTGAAAAGATTAGAAGATTTTAAGTGTGTTTAAGTATGCATAAAGATCCGGAGTCTAATAATTAGTATTCTAATTATTTCAAGCTCAATTCAGTTACGAGGCAGGACCACAAGCAGTGTGAGAGGCCGGCGAAGGGTTGTTACCCCCGGAATGTGGTTTCAATTTGTTACCATAGTTAAATTGAGGAGCCGCTGGGATTATAGACGTCGAGGACGAACCTGGCGTGAAGTCAGGGAGCCTCTAGGAATCGAGTCAAGCGCAGACGAACCCGATGCGAAATCAATGAGCTGCTAGGAGGTTATAGCACAGCGAGGACCACCTCAATGCGAAATTGGGGAGCCGCTGGGAGCTTGGATGAAGAGCAGACGAACCTGATGCGAAATCAGGGAGCCGCTAGGATGATATAGTTTTCGTGGACGAACCCAATGCGAAAGTGGGGAGTCACTAGGTTGGTTAAATTTCTGTTTGGACTATTGGTAAGTGGCGAACGAACTTGATGCGAAATCAGGATTGTTAGTAGGCCTCGTAACTTTTATAATTTAATTGATACAATCCGAGCGGTAAGATTATATCGTGTGGGAACGTTCAATTACTAGATTAGGATATCGGACGATACTTAAGTGTTTATTGAGTTGTACGAATTACCAAATGACACAAATATATTCTGTTTTGAAAATGTTTTTGCACGATTGGTAGTGTCGCAACTGAACTTATGAGAATTTAGTGTAGAAATGGAAAGGTTATTACTTAACAATGCACGGTGTTGACGCACTGCCAATGCTTTTAGGTTTTAGAGTAACTTGGAAATGCCAAATAGACTTTATACCGGACTTGCGGAGTCTGTAAGGTTGACTTTGTTCGGGCCGGGGTGTGAGCTGACCGCGGCCCACAGAGGGGAGCATGCCTCCTTTCGGGACGGGCCGGCTTTATTTCTGCCGGCCCGTCCCGGTTAGACCAACAGGTTTTTCTAGGACGGGGGGGGGGGGGGGGGGGGGTGGATCGGGGCTTGCCGGATCGCGCCTCCGACGATCCTCTCTTACCGGTGGCGGCGTCTTCTTGCCCTGGCCGTCAGCTGCTCCGAGCGGGGCACGAAGACTCCGGGGCAGGGATGCGTACCGCGGACTAACCCTAACCCAAACCCGGTTAACCGAGCGAGGTTTCTGTAACCCATACTAACCCGGAGAGAGCGGGTTTTAGAGCTTAGAGAGAGCCGGTTGACCCCTCTTGGAAGCGGGTTAACCCGCACGGAGCGGGTTTCAGAGTCTGGGGACAGCGGGTTAACCCGCTCCCGAATGGGTTACTAGTAAGATAAGATATATACTTCTAGACAGTTGACTTCAGAGTTCAGAGATATACGAATATATGTATATATATTATGGATAAAAAGAGATCCCTCTTGTATTGCAATTTTCCTTTATTATTTAGTTTTGGATGTTTTTGAATTTTTATTGTTATGAATTTGTAAATTGTGTGTTTTTCAATGGGAAATGTAGTCGTGCAAGAAAATGTGAACAAAAATTTTTTGTTTAAACAATATATTAAAAATTCGATATTTTTTGCAATTTCTCTTACGATATGAATATTCTTGATTCAATTTTGTCTAAATGTCTTGCACATACTGCATCAAGAGTTGTTCCTACTCTTGTTGTCGCTGCATTAGGATCATTTTACGACACGACTGAACGTATTTATATTGGGTACACTTAACTAATGTAGGTGACTGTGCTTTTTTGCATGGAAAAAACCGGAAAATACCGGCATTTATTTAGGTTTCGACAGAAGCAGCATACCTTACCTTACCCTTCCGAGGGTTAACTATTTCGGTCTTTCCCATTTCGGCATTATTTCTTGTTTCGAAACAGCATACTTTCGAGCGGACAGTCCTTGAATTTTGGATGGCGACCGTAGCAGGCAATAAAATAATAAAGCGCTTCAAACCTAATAAAGCATACTGACAAGGGAACATATTCAGTCGGTACAAGCCGATTTTTATGAGACTTATGCGAGATATAGTTCTTTAATTTTTTTTTCCAATTTTCATCGAAAATTTACATTAAAAAGTTACAACTATGGTATTCATGATCCTACTGTAATCTTGTGTAACCGGGTTAACCCTAACCCGAATTCGGTTCGGTTCTCGTAACCCAAGTAACCCGTCTAACCGGGTTACAGAAGAATTCGAACCGGGTTAGGCGGGTTACTCGGGTTACGAAACCCGAACCGGGTTCGGGTTAGGATTCGCATCCCTGCTCCGGGGGCCGTGGGTGGACCGAACGGGGGCTCGGGAAGCTCATTCCCACGGCTCCAGGGATGGGGACACCGGGCGGGTCCCTCCGCCCGGGGTCTTATTAGGTAGGCAGTGCGGGAGGCTAACCCCTCCCCCCGGGATGCATGCAAGCTGGCAAGTGTCCTGCGGAGTACTCGCGTGATCCAGGCACTTCCCAAATTAGCTTAGGTGGGTGTGAGGTTTTAGTGGGTTCCCCTCCCCGATGGTAGTCCCACATAACCTCGGTTTTTCCCCCCAGGAGCCGAGGTATGCGTAAAGCATTTCCCCACAATAAAAAAAAAAAGGTTGACTTTGTTCGCGAAGGGGAGCTTTAGCCCGATCTTATTGGAAGTTGACTGTAACGAGTGTGACACGATGTGACTCTACTCGTGACTACACAAGTACTAGAAGTAGTAGGAGTAGTAGTAGTAGTAGTCAGTGATTCCACCGGGGAAGGGCGAATCGGTCGCCCCTCGCTTCCTTAAGGCACACCATATCTTTAATCGACAGTTTCACTGCGGCACTGCCGGTGCTCGACTCTGTTTGACGGGTTGCATTTATCCTTCGTTTTTGGCGTCGTCTCTATTTTATATGGCCCGGGCCGCTTTCAGAGTCGTCGACTTAATAGACGAGACGGTCATCATTGATGAAATGGCCATGCTACCTAGTTTTGGAGTTTTTGAGCTGTTTTAAGGCTCGGTGTGAACGTCGGACCATCTCACCTTCAGACCTGCAGGGTGTCTCGCCTGCCCTTTTAGACTCCCCTCACTTCACCATATTTTCATGTTGAATGCGTCAAGTTTGATTTCCCGTCCTTACTCTGTTTCCGGATAGTCCAGAAATTTGCCCGCTCCCTTCCCCTGACACCCCTGGGTTAGATCGCAAACCTATTCTGTGATTCTACAGAGAGTTGCAAAAACAAGGGACCGCGAATTGTTTTGTCCGTTGGGAAGAAGCTAGCCCGCAAACTTGGGATCCGATTTACACAAGTACTAACCCAAGAGAATCAAAATGTAAGGGTTTATATACCCCTGGAATGGTCAACGACCATTGCCTCGCTGAAAATACCGGTTCTCGTTCGATCACCGAAGTTAAACGGCGTAGGACGGGGTCCGCACCTAGGATGGGTGACCGCTCGGTAAAAAGCCGGGAAGTGACCCCCTGGGTGCGTTTCACGTGTTGTTGGCAAAATAGGTGGTTCGGAACCCACCTTAATAAAAAGTAGGTCCCGCTGAAATTGGAAATTAGGCGATAGTTGAGGATTGGTAAAGGGAGAGGTGATGGAATGGATTTGAAACCCTGAGGGGACCAAATATCATTCCATACATACATACCCCTGGAATGAATAGATTGGTCTGTTCATAATCTGAGGTTACATAGGCCACATTCTGGTTTTTTGTCACTTCCAATTAAATCCGGTCACAATTCGATCCTTGGTTTAAAGGGTTCATGGAAAGGTTATGTATAGGGCGTTTCCTGCCAGAAACGATATTGAAGAGATTCCAGATGAGAAACTCTGCGGCATCTATTCTTCATGCGTAACAATTCCAACAGTTGAAGACATCCTAAACAACTTTTTGATAGCAATAGTAATTTCAATCAAGGACCAACAGAACTCCCATTCATTATTTATACACTTTCATTAGCCCTTGCGTACTATTCAAGTCAATCTGATCCGAAAGCAGACTATTGCTTGTAACCGTAATATTTCAACGCTGAAATATACAAGATGTTCCAAAAATGTTTTGCTTCCTTGAAAGAGGCGACTCCTAAGATCATTTGAAATAACTTCTTTCTTTGCGAAAATGTTCCCCGTGGTTTCGTTGAGGAATTATTAACGAAAAACGCGAGCCAATCGGAACGCGGTTACGGCGGACGGATTCCGACTCGGCCAACGCCAACGCCTTGCTCAGCTGTAGCCGCGCTCTGATTAGTCCACATTTCTTGTTAATAACTCCTTAACGATGCTGTGGGAATCATTTTCGCAAAGGAAAAATTTTACCTTAAGAATCACTCCTTTCAAGGAAGTACAACATTTTTGCTACACCCCGTATAAATCGATTTAGTATCAACAATTTTTGTATAAATTGCACTTTAAATTTAAATAAATTTTTAACTTTTAATTTAAATTTAAATTGCAATTTAATTCTGAAATTACGAGAATATACATATTTTAAAATTCTTCTAATATGATAATATTCGACTCTGATAAGAGTCGTATAGTTTTATCATAAACACGTACCATCCGCGGTCTATTAACTTCGGTAGAATCAGTAAACGACGTTCACGATACAAGAAAATTCGTACAAAAGGTAACTAAATTTTTCACCCAGTTCCTTCGTTGAGACTCGTCAAATCGTTACGGGACGCAAACGACTGAAGCAAAAGAATTACAGCATTTTAGTCACGACCAAGTTTGTTCACTTTTGGAATCAAAAATGGAAAAACTTGCCGACGTTCCCCGGGAATAGTAGAATTCCGGGGAACAGCGGATGGAATCCGATAATTTCGACGCTTCCGTATAATTCGCGGGGAATTCGTTACGGAGGAACAATTTTTACGCGAGAGCTCCGTCAAAATGCGATCACGGCGAACAACTTCGTGTAACACCATAGGAATCGCTAATTCTCTCGACTTCATTTCTCGAGATTGCGTCAGCCTGTAAAAAGAGTGCTCTTCGTTATTCCAACGAATTGGCCAGTGATTTATCGTTCACTATTATTCCCGGCTGTTCGCGCGAATTGTTTCGCTGGAATAAGGGAGATAGCAGCGAATCCTGACGGGTTCCTCGAGCCCGTATATCAAATTCCGAGTTTTAAATAGTTTGATCCCAATTTTGTCGCTCGGGAAGACCAAGATAAACGACGGGCCAGACTGTTACCGCCGAAGTAATCTCACAATAGCGGAAAGCCAAATTATACTGAAAGAGAGAGAGAGAGAGAGAGTGACACGCTTGACGCATTGTTTAGGGAAACGTCAAGATGGCCGCTTGTGTTCCAGAGTATTCAAAAGATTGCGAACTTTTATGCAAAATAAAAATTGTCTATAGTGAAGACATACAGCTACATAAAAATTTACTTCTCTTCAAATTTATTGAGTTCAAAATAAGCAGCATTAAATGTCTTAAAGCTTCTTAAGAATTATATTTTTATTCAGTCTGAGTTTCGTGTAATTAATGCATAAAACCTGTTCTTCATAACATGAGCATTTGCAAACCAGTAAAATTTGACGTTTTACCAATTTCCCTCACTCTTATTTTTCCAAATTTTTCCATTCGTTGACGAACGAATTTTTTCACGATACGTGAAAACGCTGTCAAGCTGACTGACAAGATACTAAAAAATCCTCGCAATCCGAGGGTGGTTTTCATAAATATTTGACACCATCTGTAAAAATTGAACAATTAAAATTCACGTTAAAATATAGATAAATAATTTCATCAGCCACGTATGGGTGACACGGCAGTCAGCGTATTAACACATTGCATACGGGAAACGTATTTTTATGTTTTTTTTACAGTCTGTCATTTGAGCGCGAGTCACGTAAAAGTACGTATTTAGTATATTTGTGCTGAAGAGCGGGTGTCGTATAAATACGGGTGATTGTAAGTGCGTATGTTGTTTGTATCGATTCTACAGAGATATTACTGCGGAGGTATAAACAATTCAAACAGTAATTTCTGTGTAAAAACGTAATTTGAAGAAACACTCGCTATACGCATCAGTCCACAGCGAAATATGCCCGCAAGCAACGTGTTAAATGTTTATAAAACATATTTTAGAATATTATCGAGCAATATGTACAACGTCGGTTCAGAGGTGCACAGTAAGCATTATCTGTCGTGTGAAATGGTTTCCAGTTGTGTGGTCGACAAGGGTAATGAAACGTGAAAATTCTTTCCCGTCGTGTCCGATCATTCTTCGAATGAGAATCTACGTGGCCGGGTAACGCGGTTAATTTATTATTCCGAGGAAATTGCGGAAGCGACAGGAGTCCGGGCGTGTAGCGCGGAAACAGAGCGGAAACTCGGAGCGTTGCTGGTCGGTTGTATATTTATTTCAACTGCGGGACCCGGCCGCAAACAAAAGAGGTCAGCAACAAGCTCTCGAAAACTTCCCTCGAAACGAGAGTAATTCGCCCGGGAACAGTGAAGACGGCAGGATAACAACAGTTAAGCTCCTTTAACAGTGTCGCGAGCAAATAAGAGGCTAGCGAAACCGGTACGTGAGTTCTATAGTGGCTGCATTTCTGCGTTGCTATTCGTTCAGAACACCCTGCTGTACCGAAAACAGCGTCGACGTAGGTATTATGTTGATCCAAACGGTTTTCCAAAAGAATTGTTTGCAATTTTTGGGGAGAATGGGACAATGACAGTTACTTAACATATTACTTAACGTATTACTTGACAATACTTATAATAAAATGAAAATATGGGGTGAAGTATCTATTTAAATTATTTTTACAATAAATTATTCGTACAATAAAAAGAAAATTGTGTTCTAGAATAACATAAAATAAAACAGACCTTCGATACCCAGTAGTGGAACCACAATACCGTAAGACTCCACAACGCGGAGGGGCCTAAAATTTTTGCATTTATTATCTTGTAATTTTACTAAAATTATCGCTAATTTAAAGAAAACTAAAAGTACACTGACAAAAAAACACAGTTTCTGTGTTTATTTTAATATAAATTAATATTCTCCTTCCTAAAAAGCATTAAAAAATCTCAATCCTATAAAAATATCGAAAGATAAAAGGTGACCCAAAATTATATTTTGCGGGGGCCGAAAATTTGTAGTTCCGCCATTGTGACTACCATTGCCTATGGCTTATGTCTCTGAGTGGTCCAGTCCCTGTTACAGTTTTCGCACATACACGGTGTTCCAAAAATGTACATCCTTGAAAGAAGTGATTCTTGAGGTTATTTGAAATATCTTTTTCCTTCGCGAAAATGCTTTCCGCGGTTTTGTTAAAGAGTTATTAACGAAAAATGTGGACCAATAAGAGCACGTCTACAGCTAAGCAAGGCTTTGGCATTGGTCGAGCTGGACCAAAGTCCAAAGGACCTTAGGAGTTGCCCTCTCGAAGGAAGTATATCTTTATAACAAAAATCACTTTTTACGTAACAATACCAAACAGAATTATTAGATTACGTTATTGAGGGTAAGTCGTGGGTTTACGATTCTACGATTGTAGTTACGTTGAAGAATCAATTAAATATTATTTAACCTTGGACCATAAAGTTAAAAAAACTATGGAAAAATCGCCGGTAGATGATGCGTTACAAGTTCTTTCAAAGAGAATTTGAATAATTTTTCAAAAAAATCGTTTCACCGATTCAATTTTGCTCGTCACTGTAACAAGGTTATCGGGTTCGAGCAAAATGGCTCGCAACGATAGCAACCAGATGGAAGTTATCGGATAAACATTGACTCTGGCAATTAATGCTAACCTCTCGGAGTCAAGTTTCGCGAATTGTCTCCTCAATCTGCTTCGAATTCGACGAATTCTCTGCTTCCGTTACATTCTATTACCCTCGAATTCCCCCTGTTTGCGCTTGAACGTCTATTCATCTCATGGCAGTATCTCAACGGAAGTGTATTAATTCAAAATAGTCGTTGCACATAATGTTGCTCAGAAAAGGAGTGTTTAATACCGACTGAAAATTAACTCAGTTTGCTCTCCTTTCTCCGCAGGCCCCTATTATTCACGGGAACAGTCAGCGGCACAGTTGATCAAACTTACGAATTGCGTTTCGTATTCCGAGGCGGTCTGAATCATCTATGAATGTCAATGAAATCAAAATATCATTCGAATCGATAAAGTGTCGCGGTTCAAAGAGGATGTGCCTCGCTGCACGCGAGAATGCCGGGCTTCGCGCGGGACCACTCGACTAATTATGCGAAAATTCACGGTTTGCTGGCTGGTGCTCCGAGACGTTTTAATTGTAGAAAACTCAATTTTGTTTGTGATATACATGCAGTTTCGGCCGATCGGAAATGTGACACGGTGATTGGCGAATAGGTATAATTTGCCAGCACGATCTCGAATTTTCGAAATTTGCTATCAAAATGGAGGGTTTGATGTTTCGTTAATTGAAAGACGATTTAGAAATTGATTGTCTAAAAATTTTACGAGGTAATTTGAGTGAGTTAACCTAAACATGACTATGTCTTCGACAGAATTTTAATATCTAATTCTAAATTCTAATACAGACAGCGGCCCTAGTGCTCGGACCTCCACTTAATTCCGAGCCCTGTTCTAAAACATTGATGATCTATATACTGCATAAAAAATTTGATGGAATAATTTGCGTCAGTCATCCTAAAAATTATTTGTGTGTCCTCGATACTGTTTTTCAAATTTATTTTCGCACTATGCAAGGATGTTAAATATAGGTAATTAAGTAAGTACAGAGAGAGAGAGAGAGTGTAAAGAAATTTTTTCAAAAATTGCAATTGGTCGGAATTGTAGAGAAAATAGTAAAAGTTGTAGTTTACAACTCTTTCATGTGAGTCTACGTATATTGTAAATTTAAAAAATCCGTTTTGTAGATCTATGTCAATTATATGTAATGTGAAAATTTTATCGATATCGGTTGATGCGGGAAATAACGACGGGCATTGAAAAATGTAAGAATCCTTGGATTTATCGCAGTTAGAGGTTGAAAATCGTGAAAAACTGTAATTTTTACCATCTTTAAACGTTTCTAGCTCATTGCAACGTTGACCGATGTTGTTAAAATTTTCAGAATAAGTTGAATTCATACAAAACTACGAAACGTATTTTCTAAATTTTCAATATAAGTCCACATAAAAAAGTTTGTAACGCACGAGTTTACATCGGGGGGGCGTCAATGCGCCTCGGCACTATCCTGGTGAATAGAAGAATCGCGCCGTGGCCGAAACTTCGAGAAGGTCGCGTGGTCGAGAACCTTCTTGAAGCCTAGTAACGCGTTGTTGAGAGGGTTGGCAACGATGTAGTATAAATATCAGTAGAATATCGCGGAGCAATCACTTTTGCTGCGCCTTTTGGGAGAGGACGAGGTAAGACCACGGCCGCCCATAAGGTTAAGGGAGAGTACGAAGCTATGCTATCGAACGCCCAGCAGCTCAGGAGAGGACAGGGGTTGCACCTGGACGCCTCTCTGGATTCATGGGAGAGGACGGCCACGAAGGCCGGCCGCCCGCCGAGAAGAGAGTACAGGGTAGCTTCCTGGCCACCTGAAAGTAGGACCACCTGGTTCTTCTGCACGTTTCGGAGAGGACGGCCATGAAGGCCGGCCGCCGAACGGGCAGAGGACTCCTAGTGAATCCGAGACGTCGTTAAAGTAGGATCGCCTGGTTCCCCCGTACGTTTCGGAGAGGACGGCCATGAAGGCCGGCCGCCGAACGGACTGAGGGAGTCCTCGTGACTCCGAGTCGTCGCCGATTCCCAACGGGAGAGTGCGGTTGAAATAAACCGGACGCCCGATGGTGAAATCATATAGACTTAGAAGTCATTTTATATATCTCGTTGCCAACCTTCTTGTAGTAACGTTTCGCTCTATCCTTTATGATTATACCTCGAAAAACTATCCTTTATGTTTTCCTCAAGAGCTATCCTTTGCACAAAACATGTAAAACCCCTCCTTTAAAAAATATATATCCTATGTTCCCAGATATACCTTTGTCAAACCCAAATTCATCTTTGCGAAACCCATCCTACTACAAGTTGCAAAATAATACTTTTAGTAGTTTTTTTGCAATTTCCACCAATTGCAATTTTTTCAAAAATTATTTTCACGTTACGTAACAAACCAATAGTTTTAACTTCTCAAAAGAAAAATCGAAGCCGTAAGGTCCAATATTAGAAAAGTTATTGTCGTTTTCAGAGAGTCAGAATATTAGTGGGAGTTACCAACACCACCTATGGTGGTGTTGGAGTTACTGTATACATATGTATATGGGGTAAATGGCATTGCGAGCGGGGCATGTCTGGACTGGCTTGCGTTGTCCTGTGTCGATCTGGCGCGTTTTTGTTTTTGCGTTGTTTGAAGTGTTCTCGAGTTCATATTCTAACAAGGGTTCTGCAGCGAAATGAACGTTCGCAACAGGTAAATGGAGCCGCGTATGTTAATTATCGAACCGGAAGGAAGCCCATAGGTCGAAGATTTAGAACCACCGGGGAGGGCTGGAAACGAGGGGGAACACGCGATTCCTGTCAGATATACAAAACGCCGTGATATTTTATTAAGCTTTGCCCCGGGATTTGAAACGTACACATCCGTGGCGAATCCCGTGGTTCCCAGAGGGTGTAAATTATTGACGTCACAATACACCTGTGCAGTCTAGCACTACCTGAATGAACTATGAAGTGCGCCGTGAAACGAAATATTGCGACGATCCTGCCCTCGACTTCCTTTGACTCTACTCCAAGGAAGTTAATCCCTTGTGAATATTTCAGGTAATACCGTTTGCATCAGGCGTGCGGTAATGACTCGTTTCGATGGAGGCGAACTTCGGGACTTAAATGTTGCTTATATCGTGCAGGGACGCTGTTTCTCGACATACATGAACGCCAACAAGTTTTATTTTACATAACAATCCACATTATTTATTTATCGCGAAAACGAGTAGATCAAATATAAAACGGCAAATAACTTTAAGTTAAAAAATACTGTTGTACCGTTTTCAGGTCGCTGAAATTTTTTAAAAAGGAAATAAATGTCTACGTAGTTCATCCTGCATCTTGGATTAATGCAAACAATTTTGAATTTGCATAAAAATCCGCAGTGTGCTAACAAATATCCTGAAACAACCAATTGAAAAAGTAATGATGTTTTAATAGGCTTGCAGATGAATTACTAACGGACGTGAAAACCTCCTTCTGAGATCGATCGATGAAGCATCCGGTTGCAAGAGGAACGTCGTTCGCCATTGTTGTCGAATTCTGTATTCCGCTGATCGGGCTCGAACGGTCGGTACAGTTTGGTCGGAAATTATTGCTCGGAATTCAGCAATTTGTGCACATATCCCGGCCAGTGTCGCCAGATTGAGGCAATCGAGGGGAATACAGGTACCACCTCTCTGATGACCAGAGTAATACTGTGACACGTTGCGCGTGCAGCACGGGGATTGAGTGGTGTGAATGATGGTGACGCAGGATAGTGGGAAGGGAAAAGTAGGAGAGTACGTGACAACCGTTTTCGCTTCATCTGGCGACACTGACGCCGGCCGGTGTGCATCGTCGGTACAAGTCGAAACACTTGTAATACGTTTAAAGTTCAGTATCAGCACCGTTCCGTTTCAGACAGTAGTATTTCTACTATCCGCAAAGACACGTTCCGTGTCCGTATCGGCACCAACTTTTTTCAGACCGGGGTCATTCCACGTGGAATCAGACACTTTTTGGAGTACTGTCTCGGATTTTGTTCAAATTTTAATATCTTGTAGTCTTTAGTGACCTATGAACGAATCTCGAAGGATTTTGACGGCTTCACCGTCAATACTGGTTTTAATTCAACCCTGACATCAGCCATCTTTTTTCCGAGTATTATCTTAGGCTGCACCGTACCTTGCGTAAACAGAAATTTTTGCCTTTTTCTCATGTAATCCTATAGATTTTGGCGAGAAAATGCAAAAGTCCAAGTTTTAATCTTAGGATCTACAAACATTTGACTCATGATTTTCAGCCTAGTCTGAACAGAGTCAGAACGCATGCATACTACTATTCGCACCGGCACCAACCGCTAAAGTATTCTTTGCGAGAATGTTGGACGGTCAGACCGGTGCCGATACGTGCCGGTGCCGTTCCGATACGGATAGTATAAACACTTGTACCTAAATGCATTGAAGAATATTTGTCTGATCGGATACGGAACGTGTCTGTGCTGATAGTATAAATGGACCTTAACTCGGCAGAAGAAAACGACATTTCACGTAGCTTCGCGCTCTTAATCATTTATTAAACCGGCAGTTGCCCGGAACACGGTGTTTCCACACGGGAAATCGAGCTCTCTCTACGTCCAATAACCCGATCGCACAGAAAACTTTCTATTCTTCGCTGTATTTTTCCTCTGGAACTCTGCTCGGTGTAAACTCGCTTAACAATAGAAGCGCGAGAGCCTCATCAGTCATTCAATTGGCGAAGTTGAAAGCTTTTATGGGGAAGTTTACCATCGACTAGTATTTTCTTGATCAAATTCAGTTATAACGGTGCATGCTATTTCGGATTTTTGTATTTCTCGTTTCCATTGAAACGCAATTCAATATAGAATGATGTTATTAATCAATATAATATAGTGCGAAAAATTTTCAAACAGTCGTTGGTTATATGTGTTTAAATGTCAATAACCGGCCACCCAGATATCCACCTGAGTATGTTCCATAAAAATTCAGACATAGACGCTTGGATTTTTTCTAATTGAACACTTTAAAAGAGAAATATACTTTCGGACTTATTTTTTTGTATTGGTTTCGGAGAATTATTCCGTCAAAGTCGACAAACCCGAATTTCAATAATCAGGATACCCGTGTATCGACCTATAGAAACATAAAATTATGAACGAATGAACAATACAATTTACAATACAATATCATTACAGAGAGAATTTTGTTACAGTTACTGAATGCTGCACGCAGATTGGTTTGTTGCACACGGTGCAAGATTTTCTAGTTCTCCTGCGTTTTTTTTTTACTGCTGCTCTATGTATAGCATAAGTCTACATATAGCTTGTGATGTCGCAGGCTGCATCAAGAATGAAACCAAGATGACGGCCGATTTTTCATTTTTCTTCATTTATTTTCAATTCAATTAATGTTTAGTGAAGCGGCTAGTTAAATGCACGAAAAAAGCATTCGACTACACACAAAATTAGCAAAATTTACGACATACGTGCCAGCGAAGTTATTTTTGAAAATGTTGTTTCCTGTCTGTGTTATTAATTTAGAATTGCATAATGCAATACAATAAGTTTTTAATTTTTGCGGACCGTCGTAGTCGCTGTTTCTCTTTCTTTTTCACTCGCTATCTTCTTCTAATATCCTAAACTGTTTTCATACCGTCAATTAAACCACTAAATATAGTTGGAATTATGTCGTGTTTAGTGTCATTTTAATCAGAAAAAGGGAAGAAATAAATTGGTGAAAGTCTGAAAGTATGAAAAATAAGAAAGTTTTGTAATTGGATTAGTAGTAGTGATTCACACCGATATACCCGAGCCGGTGTCGGATTACGCGGTAGGGTTACACTGCTCGGCGACCGAGGCAGCTCGAGCTTCGCGACCCCTGGCGGGGTATGCTCCTCAGTGGAATGGGTAGGCACTGCGCTTAGATCGAGCGAATACTGTACTTTCAGACTTCTTTTTTTATGTTGGCTTCGGAAAATTATTCAATAACAAGTGTCGCGAGTTCTGCAGCCAATTGTCTCAAAAATAGTCTACGCCGATTGGTTCTCTATGGCAGTATATGATTGTTTGCATAATAAACTATATAGAGGGTGTCTCAAAACTCCTTCAACTGAAATGGGCGGTTCCTGAAGTCATTTGAAGCGTCATTTTCCTTTTTGTAAAATGTCCTCCGGAGCTTCGTTTAGGAGGTATTAACGAAAAACACGGACCAATCAGAGCGCAGTTATAGTGAACGTTTGGTCCGTGTTTTTCGTTAATAACTACTAAACGAAACTCCGGAGGACATTTTGCAAAAGGAAAATGTGGCTTCAAATGACCTCAGGAACCGCCCATTTCAGGATGTTTTGAGACACCCTGTATGTAACAAGACGAAGGCTGGAGACATAAAATAACGGCGCGTGGTAACCATTAAAGGCCCATTTATACATATTATCTGGCAGGGTCTTTCTGACTAGCCGAGGTCCTACTCGAATCGATTATAAACGTAAAAGGCCCAAGATGACACGATGCAAAGTGTTTATTTAAAAAAAAACCGGAGATGGATATCCGGGTGTGCCGGTTATTGACGATTTGAACATGTTTAAACAATCGTAATGTATTAATATTGGATATCGCTGTATTCGGGAAAGTCTAAGAAATCTTTTGCTGTAAAGATCAATTCAATATCTTTCATAATAACATCACAATATTTGTTCAAAGTTGAAAAATATGTCTTTTTTTTTAAACTCAAATTTCTCAAAAACTGTGCGTCTAGGAGAAAAATTAACGCAAAAAGCTCTATAAGAATTGCATAGTAAGAATCGAAAAATTTTTTGGCTGTTGGACAGTGTTATCGAGGCTCAATATTTTCCTAAATTCTTCCAGCATCGAAAATTAATTCTCTCAGTAGTTAAACCGTCCTGTTATCAATTTTTAATCAAAATACAATATAACCTATGTGATTTTAAAGCTGCGTGTACACTAAAGCCTAAAATACACTCTTCGAAGCTATTCTACAATTTGTGTACGACCAATGAAATTAAACGGCCGAAATGAAAGTAAACAACACATGTTTAGACATCGAAGTAAAATAAATAACACAGTGAAATGAAATGTCAGAGGCGTTTATCCATAAAATTGTTCATCACGTTTATGGAAACGTTTAGGGAACGATATTCCTGTCTCGCGTCGCGATTTCGTTTTTATTTCAGCGTTTCGGGCGGTATTACTGCGAACACGTATCTCTTCCGCTTTCATTTCGTCGTTAAGCACGCAGGGAACGGAATTAAAACAATACTGCGGCCAGCATTAACAGAACAAGACGTTGAAAACGTTCACAGTTTCAGCTTCGCCATGCTCTCGCTACGTGCCTCGCAAGAATTTTCTTTTTCTGTTCAGCGAGACAGACGTTTTTTCCCCACGCGACGTCACAGATATTATAGAGTTAATTTCCGCTAAGTCTCGGCCCCGTTTTTATCAATGCCGGCCGGCAGTTTTCTTATATTCTTATATTTATAGTCGACGCCCCTGGCGGAATGACACCCCAGAGAACGTTACCCTCTCCGGTGATGATAAAGACGGAACGATTATGCTTAACCATGATACCGTTCGTTACGCTAGGGGAATTTTCGTTGTCCCGGTGAAATTCTCTTAAACACAATTCCGCTAAAGGTGGTTAATATTATCCGTTTATCGCCGCGCCAGGTTAAGTGTACTTTATTATGTAATTAATTCCAGGTTAAATGATTTCGTGATAAATATAAGCGAATTTCCTCAAGTGCTTTCGCAAGCTCAAATATGGGTCAGAAAAATTAAATGGCTAAACAAATTTCAGACAGTTTCAATCATCTTCGAACAACTTTAAACGCATCTGAAAGCTCAAACAGAGCATAAAACGCATTCCAAGGTGAAATAAAACTTGCTACTGTTCGATAGAATTTCAGACAGTTTAATGCGCAACAAAAGCTCAACCACAGCTAACGACTCCTCAAGAAAATTTCTGACAGCTTAGTACGCAACTAAAAGCTCAATCACAGCTTGCGATGGCTCAAGAAAATTTTAAAAAATTTCGTACGCTGCAGAAAGCTTAATATCGCAGCTGATAACTGCTCAAGAAAATTTTCAACAGCTTCAGATGCAGCTGAAAGCTCGAGTACAACTTGTTACTGTTCCCAAAAAATTTCAGACTGATTCAAACGCATCCGGAAGCTCAATTTAAATTACAACATCCTCAGAGCCATTTACAATTACGTTCTAAACAACCTCATATTATGATGGAAGTAATGATTCTTTAAAAAAAACATCGAGAAGAGGAGCAATGGAGTTCTCTTACTTGCAGTAGAGAAATATCGAGACGGCGACGATCAACGTGAACAAAGAGAGGCTGTAGCCGATGAAGTAGATCATGGTCGAGACGATTTCCGTTCCGCCTTCGATCGGAGTCTCGTGCACGTGTTGGCAGAAACTATAGTTGGAATGGTTGCTCCAGGTTCCATCGAGCAGGCACCACCGGGTCACGTTCTCTGGAAGAACAAAGGTCACGAAGTCAGGTATTAGTATTCACGGTTTAATGCTCGATTTTTCAACGGGCTCTCTCTCTCTCCCTCGCGAGATGTATAATGACTTTATTACCGGCGAAGCGAGCTCCGGGAAACGTCAGACGGAATACGAAACACGGTTTTCTTGCTTGGGGAGATGGCTTCCGCGAAGTCTCGCGACGCGACAGTTAGGACCTTAAACGAGAGGACCTCGAAACTTTCAACCTGCTCCCGTTCTCTGGAGAGACTTTTTAAACGACGCAAACGACGATTCTGCTTCTTTCGTGCTTTCTGGTATCAATTGTACTTTTCAGAGGGATCTAACGCGCCCGGAGTTGGTGGGAAAGGTTTTGTCGAAGCTTGAGAAATGGGGTACCAAGTCCTGGGACCTTCAACGAGGTGTTTGGGAACGTTGGAGCTGGTTTAAAGCTTGTTCAGGGCATTTTAAAACGGTTTAAGAGACAATTATGCTTCTTTCATCACTTTCGGTAGCACTTGTACTTTTTAATGGCACGTTAATGTACCCGAAATTGTTGAGGACGGTTTGCTATAATTTATAGAACAGGATACAGACTCCTCTGATCTAACGCAAGGGTCACTTGAGACTTTCAATCAAGTGCAATTACAGTATTCGTAAATATATCTTTAAACAGAGAAATTAAATAATATAGGTAAAAGATAATTAATTGTTCAAGGAATAACAGAATCCACGTTTGAGATTTGTTGCCTTCAATTAGAAAACTGTATATTTAAAATAATTTTAGGAACAATATCTTTACACTGTCTTGAAATACAGAACTTTTGAAAGGAAATTTAACAAATAAATCTTTGGCTAACAAAAAATTGAATGCAAAGACCCTAAAATAAGGTAAAATTAATTAATTACCCTCGAAGTCAACTGAAATTTTCAAGTAGTATATCGTAAAAATTGCAAAGTCATCGTGATATTTCTGCATTCCATTAATGTCCTTTTCCTTAATTTCAGCTTAGGAGAAGGTCGTACAGTGCCGGGGACAGTAGGGGATGATTTATATGAATTATTTTTGCCAGGCAAAACGAAGGTCGGTCGCTTTCAATATCTCGTCCGACATTTTTCGACAGTAACGAAGCTGCACAGAGGAGCTCGCAATTTTCCCTCCCTCGTCTAAAACTTTTCATCGACTCGCAATCAATATTTCCCCATGCGCAGCGTTTAAATATAAATGTTGGGACACCGCCTCGTTCTCAGAATCGTGTGTATCCGCGGATTTTTCGCAGATAACCTCCCGCAGATAACCTAAACGCCTTTTTATCTTGGTCGCAGGAAGTACTGTGGAGTACGGGGGCGTGTCACGACGACGTTCAACTTTTCGAAACTTCCCGAGGCCGGATCGAAATATCAGAAAACAGATCCAGCTTCATCCGTCTTCTTTCGAACCGGAAAAGGTTTTCAATGTCGTTTTGTAAACATACGATGATGGCAATTTTTATTTGTCAAACCCTGTCAATGGAAAATTGAATTCTGAGATAAACCTACGGTAAAAATGAACTCTCTGTTATTATTCAATTGGGTATTAACTAAATCTAAGTAGAAGGCACTGACAATACAATTACGATAATTTGTCCCGATTAAATGTATTAAAAATTGTTCTTTTGTCACTGCAATGTCAAATTTTTAGATAAATCTAAGATTAAAGTGAACAAGTCCCATATTATTAATAGATTGAATTTTGATGCATTTGCGACAAAAATAAGTGGGTGACATTTAAACAATAGAAAAATTAAAAGAATTGATGTATACCTACAATTATTATTTTACTAATCATCAGTACTTTAACTAATATTGCATAATAGAATTCAGCGAATCTGAAAAAAATGATGCTTCAGTAGGATTGGGATTTTATTAATTTGTCCAGATTCAGCACGTAACAAAATTGAATGCGAAGCAGTTGTAAAATTGTAACAAAACCTGACCATTGTCGAAAAATTCACGATTTTTTAAAAATTTCTTTGTACTCAATAAATCCCTTCGAATATCTGTTTTTACATTTTTCTTTGTGCGTAAATGGATTTGATTTGCGGAAAATGTACATTGTAACGAAATGGTCCCGAGGCATTTTGCGTCAACCCTTTGGTAAGGGTTGAAAGTTGTGTAGCGTGATCAATTTGCATATTCTACTCTGAATTCAGTCTCCCCTTGGTGGTATGATAATCACTTTATTATTACGAACTATAATTTCGAAGACTTTGAATGTACGACCACCCACAAAATAATGGGTTCCAAAACAATTCAAGATTGTTAAAAATCTAAAGATACATTTATAGAAAATTGTTTAATAAGTTCATTCCTTTGAACGTGTATTAAGATAAAAATCATTCAAAGTTTGATGAACTATTTTTCTAAAAAGTAATATAGAACGTCAGTTTTAGTGCTTAGAAGTTTTAACGTTAAAAAGGTTTTCCAACAATTTCACAATTTTTGCCATAGTCTCGTTGAGCTCAATAATACTCTAAAAATTCATACACTAATTTTTTAAAGAACAGGTTAGTCAATTTTTGAATTCAGCTACTACATTGAAATTTAATTGTCGCGTTATAAATAGCATTGAAAAGCCACAATACAACTACAACTAGAATTTTTAACAGCACTTTTCGACGTTCAATAAATTTCAAAAGATTCTACAGTTTCCCTTTGTCGGTAAATGGCTCCGGGGTAGAATATAATGCATCGTACCTATAATCCATTGTACAACAGGTGCCATGGATCAAAATGACCTGGGGGAACTAGGAGTCAACCCTTCGGCAAGTGCTGAAACAGTTCACCGTCGAGGTGAACGCTCGATTTTCCAGATAAAACACGAATTACGTATTCCGACGTTCGTTTTTGTTCGTGGAAACATGCTGGGCGGGTCGATGCACAGAAAAAACGAACGAGGAAAATGTGTTTGCTAATTATCTCTGTTATTTTCAATTTCATGGAAAAATCTTTTGCGACGAATGTGACTGCATTACTTCAACGCCAATGTTCGTTAAAATTTTGTAATTATTATAAAAATACTGACACAATATTTTATATTGTGTGTCTATAGAATAAATAATTAGATTGCGCAGCTTAAAATATTTTTCTATAAACGTTTTGTTGAGAATCATAAAACCTAACTATGTCCACACTGAATCAAATGTTTGAATTTTTTGAACCAAGACTCTTACCAAATAAAAAGTGAAGAAGACAACAGAAGCTTCAGCGTGGACGCAGCTTAAGATTTTGTGCGAGATTCAACTCTGAAAATGATGTACAATATACAGAGTGTGCAAAATTTTTTACACTTGAACGTACATACAAAATATTTAAATATTTAAAGTGTCGTATCACTCGATTGTACAACAAAAACTGCAATTGGAAACTGCAATAGAAAATTAAAGTAGTAGAAGGTTACCGCTATTTCCAATTTTCTACAATAATTAAAAAAGTAAAGAAATACTGTAAGCGATTCGTGCATCTAGCAACAAATGAAGAGAATATTTACGTTGCATAACTACTTATTGGTTCGTCCAGCAGCGATCCGTCGAAAATCTGATGACAAAACGGATCGTGTGTCACCGCTCGCCATTTATATAAACCGTCACGGATATCGGTCGGCGTTTGCATTATTCAGGACCGACGAAAGAAAGTGGCGGGCCAATCGATAAAAAGACACGATATGGAAGGCCCTAAAACAGGACTCGACTCGGCTCGGCCGTGTTTGAGACAGGTTTCTTCATTTGCATCGGCCAGCCCCGCGATGTCCATCGTTCGTCACGCTTTCGTCACACTGTTGGATAATTAATGAACGAACGAGATACGCGTCGTCGTCTCCGCAGTGAACGAGACCTTCGTTGAATATTCCCTTCTTTGAAATCACCGTCGCGAATTCATTAGGAGAAAGACTGTCAGGATCAAAGACCGAACTAGCGTCCTGCATATTCGCTAAAGCTTTATGTTGTATGCGTTGGGTCACCGAGCGACGCCATTTTCTTTCCGCAGGGCATGAAAATTGAAAATTTAATTATCCGGATAACCGCGCGATGTTAAAACGATACGTTCGCACGTTGCTGATTTACGAAGTCTGTTCCGTATTGAAGCGGTGTTTCGTATTTTATTGGGTCGTTTATTATTATTAGCGGACCTTGTATAATAAAAAGTGCATCAAAGAGGAGCTTAGTTTAATAGGCTGAAACTAAAACATTGATAGCTGAAAACTTTCTGAATCTCTTCACTGCTTTAAATTATACCTATTTGTTGTCGTTATAAATGCTTAAAATCCATAGTCTAATTATTATGCATATATGTATAATGCATTCGCAATGTCTTGTTCGAACGTAACTTTCATTTGCATAAACGTGGGAAATTTATTGTGGTCTTTTGTGATTGAAATGTACGATGGAATTCGAAATATTGTTTGCTTGTGGAATGACAGAATTTGCCATTTTATTTTCCTAATTGTTATCAATTATTTGTCGAATTATTTTGTCATGCAATGTATATTTCATTTGAATGTAATTGTAGTTTGTGTGTTATATTATCATAATGTAAATAAGTTATAATGTTTAAAATATTATTTGTTTGTAGAATGATAGGATTTACTATTCTATTTTCGTAATTGTGTTACGATCAATTTGGTTGTTTAATTAATTGTCGTACAATATATATTTTACCGTCCTGTTTCAATATGTATGAACATTAAAATAATTCTGTAGCGGATGTTGTGCGTGGGAACGAGGGAATTTTCGGACGCGAAAATTCCGTCCTTCCCAATTGCGTGCCGTAGGTGGTCGGGGTCCAAGGGTTTGGTCATTAAGTTGACATTTGCCAGAACCTCGACTCCACCGTTGCAGTTCCTCAACGACGTCACCCATATGTACCGTCTTGGGGGGGGGGGGGGGGGGACTTTCTCCTTGCATCTTCAAGGATGGAAAGTTTCTCCCTTTATTTTAACGGTTTTTGGTGCGTCGTTGTAGGGTTATACATATAAGGCCCCCTTTTACCCAACAGAGTTAGAAAGCTAACAACGTTTGTTTTCTCATTTGACATCAGTATTCACTAATTGTTAATACATAGCACGCGTGGTTCTCGCATTTATTTATTTTACCTGATACCCTAAAATTCCTTATTGTATTATCATAAGGATAAAAAAACACTATTTTATTTCTACTAGAATTGCATTATTATTATTATGTATTTATACTTCAGGCCTTCAGCCTATTACAAAAGGGTGATTAGGTTCTCATACTCAATTTAACCCTATACAATGTATTGATTGACTAGTGTCATAAATAAATTACTACATTAAATAAAAAATAGTATAGTAAATAAAATTCATATACATTTTCACTGACATATATACATACTTATTAAATGCTTACAATTTATCTCCAATGCACAGACTTTCAGCTTTTACCACAAACCGTATGTAATGCATTTCCATAATAAAATGAATATTAATTTGATCGTTTAATATTTGATCATACAACAATGAACATTTCATTCTGTTGTTTAAATATGTGTGAAATTTAAAATTGCTATGATATTTTAAAATAGATTTTCAGATAACGGTAAATGCAATCGTAAACAGAGATTTATTTTACAACAATATTTATAAAAAAAATTCACATTATTTGTCCAACAAAAAGAAACGAAGGATTCGGCAACGAAATTTCAAGACAAGGTAAAGGACAAAAAATACATCAGAGAAATTCTTAGAAATCCTCGTTTCGCGAAAATTAGTCTCCGGTTTCCTAGGAAAATGGCGACCAGCTGATGTTCATCTGACGAGGTTTCGCCGCTCACGACCATTCAGGGGAAATCTTTTGCTATAGCTGTTCTCTTACAACTCGGATCCTTGTATTATCCGAGTCCTTCTCCTATTCCCCCTCAAAAAAGAATCGAGTTCTCTACATCCACAATTCTCGTCCAGAGCAAACAATTTTACCTCCGTGTCCACGGATCCGCCGCCATTTTTAAGGGACGCAGCGAGCGCAATCTTTGCGTCTTTCGCCGAAAGTTAGACAGGAGTTACAAGTTTAAGACATGAACAGAAGCTTCTAGTTTCGACCCACGAGACGGGAAAATTTCGTGGCTCGTACAGCGTCTCTAGTTCGTTCTGATGCAATTTATTAAGCTCGTTCACTAGAATTCATTCGCAATGTTCCGACTCTGTGGAGTTCCGACGCGTAGATGCAGAGTTTTATCTATATAACGTGCTGGTACATTATCTGCAATATCCTTCGAATACATTATCATAAATTCTTAGGAGCGGGCTTGAGAGCTACGCTACCAGAACGCGCTGGATCTCCGCCATTTTCTTCGTTAGCGAGGGTGAGGATATTCCCTTTTTAATTCTGCTGATTTTTCTTGTAATCACCAAAGTGTAATGAGGGCAAGATATTTTTACCAAGGACCGACATAGTGTGAAAATGTAAAAAATTAATTAAAGTAAACGACAACAAAAAAAATTGTTTTATTTACATTTCACAGACTGTAAATTTATTACTATATATAGAGATTCCACCGTTATGCAAAACACAATTCAAAAAATTTTCTATACCGAGTTTCTATAAATCGAGCATGCTAAAAATGCACAAAAATGTGCAGTTTATTGACCGTAAAATTTGCAATAACTATTTCCAGCGAATATTTGCCAACTTTCCGGGTAAATTTCGCGACAGGTATTTTCCGTTGTGCGAAAATATCGGCGAAGAGACGCATTGTGCGCCCTTTGTAACACATCCGTTCGAACGCAGTTTAAAACGAGGGGACGGAAGAAAATTGCGACCCGTTCACCATGGGATTTCCACGGGAATATTGAATGATAATCGAGGTGGTATTGCGTCGAATCAGTCTCCACGGGGAATATGGGATTTCTCTGCGTTATTCCTACCGACGTAGTCGCTCTTTCGCAGCGGTCAAAGGAAACGCAGAATTGGAAAGGGATCGAAGCGGATCTAATTTCCTCTAGCTGGACCGATTCGCGGTAAACGATGACTATCACCGTGACGAGCCCACGTGGAAATCTTGCCATTTAACTGTGACAGCCTTGTTTCATATTCCTAGTTCCGCGAATGGTCCTTTTACTTCGTTAGAGTCGCAGGATTGCAGGTTTTCCTCGCTGCTGGATTACTGACAAATTCTTTTAGCACAACGAAGCAGACATTCTTTTGAATTAGTTCATATTAATTTTGTTCCGAAGGAATTGTTTGTTCTGCTATTGCTGACGATTGCTTTTCAACTGTTACACGCTTTTTTAATATCGCGTAATTCTGTGAGCGTTCCTTTTATTTGTCTTAAATAACAGGGACGTCCATTCTGCTTCCTGCTGAAATACTGATAAATTATTCTGGCACAGAAAAATTCTTTCGTAATTATATTAATTTTGATGAGGAAGAGACTTTTGAGTTGTTACAATTCAGTTTTTTTATGAAGTCGTTCTGTGTCTGTTTTAGTAATAATATTCATTTTGTTTACTTGATAAAGAGTATACACGTGTTTAGCTATTTTCGGTTTACAGCAAAGTCTTGATCTAACAATAAGTTGGTGTAGAATTACTATTTTTTTGTGACCTCGCAGCTACCCCCACCTGGCCGGCTAGTACGACTGGACCGTTCCGGATCTGTCCGGCGACCAGAACGCGATAGTAGGGGTAGTCGATTCGACGTCATCGACTCACGGAGTCCGTGTTTAAACGCACTGACCTTTTCTATGTTCGGTGCGGTCGACGAGGAAACAGAAGAATACAGTAACTCTGATAACACTGTCCAACAGCCAAAAAATGTTTCGATGCTCACTATGGAATTCTTATAGAGTTTTATGCGCTGATTCCGAATCTGACCTTAATTTTTCTCTTACACGCACAGTTTTCGACTTTGAGTTTGAAAAAAGACCTATTTTTCAACTTTGAACAAATATTGTGATGTTATTATAAAAGATGTTGAATTGGTCTTTACAGCAAAAGATTCCTTAGACTTTCTCGAATACAGTGATATCCAATATTAATACATTATGATTGTTTAAACATGTTTAAACGATCATTAAAGACGGAGTGACACCATTTTTGCACCAATTTTTGACGATATTTTTGAATTTATCTCAAAAAATAAGGGTCCAGCGGAAAATCGAACTATACCACGCGATAGAGCAGACATTTATCTTGAGAAACCCCCCTTTGAAGTTTGAAACGTCGACATTTTTACCGAACCAGAGAGCAAAATATCTTCGCCCGACATGAGCTGCCGCCTGTGGTGCTTCTCCACTAGCGCGGTCGTTCGACGGAATACGGCGCCTATTTTATTTTAGCTATTTAAATGTTTATTTATTATTTTTATTACTCTATTTCCATTCTATAAACATATTTATTCTTTATTTATTATTTTATAGTAAAAATAGGAATTTACAAGATAGGAAACATACCTAAAACTTCTTTCTTCTTGACTGACGTTTA
>CM052212.1:19856656-19871502 GCA_028454225.1 Lasioglossum leucozonium
TAGGTATGTTTCCTATCTTGTAAATTCCTATTTTTACTATAAAATAGGAATTTACAAGATAGGAAACATACCTAAAACTTCTTTCTTCTTGACTGACGTTTATAACATGTTTCACCTATCACATATCACGTTTATAACACGCTTCTGTTATTAAATTCCAACAATAGTTTTCAAGCATGGTTGTACTATCTTTTCCCAAGTATCTTGTCTCCATAACCAAAATGTCTTGATGGAACCTTTCACCGTGTTATATTTTTCCGTTATATGTTGTCACGTTATCTTAGCAACTGTTTCACCACGCACGTAACAAAACGAATTTGGATTGTGTGGCTGTCTTTAAAATGTATGTAAATAAAGAATAAATATGTTATTAGAATGGGAATAGAGCAATACAAATAATAAACATTTAAATAAGCTAACAGAATTGCACGCCTACATCGCCGTTACGTCGCGCCGTATTCCGTCGAACGACCGCGCTAGTGGAAGAGCACCACTGGCGCAACTCATGTCGGGCGAAGATATTTTGTTCTCTGGTTTGGTAAAAACGTGACGTTTCAAACTTCAAAGGGGGGTTTCTCAAGATAAAAGTCTGCTCTATCGCGTGGTATAGTTCGATTTTCCGCTGGACCCTTATTTTTTTAAATAAATTCAAAAATATCGTCAAAAATTGGTGCAAAAGTGGCGTCTCTCCGTCTTTAATGATCGTTTAAACATATTTAAACAATCATAATGTATTAATATTGCATATCACTGTATTCGGAAAAGTCTAAGGAATCTTTTGCTGTAAAAATCAATTCAATATCTTTTATACTAACCTCACAATATTTGTTCAAAATAGGTCTTTTTTTTAAACTCAACTCAAAAACTGTGCGTCTAGGCGAAAAATTAAGGTCAGATTCGAAAACAGCGCAAAAAACTCTATAAGAGTTTCATAATGAGAATCGAAATCCTAAAAAAAAGTTGAAAGTTAGACAGTGTAATTGATCCCACATACTTTAGATCAGATTCACTTTTTTATAAATGGATCAAACTACTTTAATTTCTTTATAAGGCTAGAAGAATTAATTTAGTAAATGGTGTCTAACAAACATGTTGAAAAAATGCATTTGGTCAGAATTTCGAAAAAAATTATAAAATTGATTATTACAACTTTTTTAGGGTGAAAATAATATTTGCGCCAATTTTCACTGTCATATTCGTATTGATTGTCAAAGTACGTAAGAATCCAGAGTATAAAAAAAATCGGGGGTATGGGCTTTTCGGAAGTTTATCCCTTTTTTATCTGACCAATAACGAAATTAAAAAAAAAACGTGTTTTGTAGACTCTGTGATGATTGTCGATAATGTAAATTTCTATTTTATCAATGTTGTAAATTTTCAAAATTCATTTATTATTTGTTACATATCAACGATTTTCATTTGTGTATAACATTCATTAATAAACCTTCGAAGTGTTAGCATCAAATTTGTTGAATTCAACTTAAAGTTAATTTATTAATAATATAAATAAATAATTTGAATTCAAATAATTAAAATTTAAAAAGGAATTCATAAGTAGTGAAGGGAAATTTATATTAAATAATAATTGAAGAATTTAATTCCAAGATATTCCCCACAACTCATGTAAGTTATATGCGTACTGCAAATTTCATCGAAATTGGTTAATTGGTTTACGAGTTATTAACGCCCAAATGTGATAAAAATGGCCGTTATAGGCAGTTATAGGTCCCAGGCCCAGATAAAAACGTTGTAATAATCACTTTTATTATTTTCTTTTCACTAAACTAATCCTTACAGAAAAATTGAAGTTGTTTGGTCCATTTATAAAAAAGTTATTCTGATCTAAAGTGTATGTGATCAATTATACTTTCGGAGTCATTGTAATAGCCCTATACGATCTATGTCGGAGCACGGACCCGAGGATCAGACTTAGATGAAGACTTTATTGTGATTAGTAAAACTTGCTTAAAATTATAAAAAACTAAGGAACTTTCGTCTGAGAAAGACTTTAAATATTAATTTCCTTCGGAGAGAATTTGTTATTGTTTTAAAGAGTTTGTATGGAACCTCTAAAATTATTGCTGTGATATTCTATTCTCCTGAACGAGAAAATACTGGAATTATTTCGGATGCTTCTGAGATTAATCGTGAACATTACGCAACAGTGACAGCCATCATTTTGCATGTAGTAAGCGAAATTATGCAAGTTTTTACACAACGGTAGAACGCCTTGTGTAATATCCTGGGAATCTTCTGGATCTTCTTTGTTGGATTTCTTATGTAATAAACGGCTCCGTTTAATTAAACAGTATGACTGAGTATGATGCTCCGGATTGTTACAAGTTGTAAGAAGTGCAAGCTGAGGATCGATCGACAGATGTCTAATTCAGTCTAGAATGAAATCTCTGTTCTTGATTCAATAGTTTTAAATAATCATAAATCTTAAAAGTAAATAGTTCAATCTTTTAATCTTAATTTTCATCGTACTATAAAATATTTCATCATTTCCCAGAAAGACCGATTGATACAGGAAAGTGTTTAACGCGATTTACAAACACTTCCAAGGATTCTTAATTGATATCATCTCTTACAGAGCCGGTAGAATCAACGACTGAGTAGATTATAAGTTTTTCATCAGGCAGAAACTTCATTTCTCATCGTCTAACCGGTGCGCTTCGAACATCGATCATCCCGGTCACATTTTATTCTTTCTTTGACATTGATAGAGACATTGTAAAAATGGTCTTGTCTGCTTCTAAAAATTGGGTAGGCAAATTACATTTAATAATTTAGCCTTCAAAAATATTCGACTACGATCACGAAAATTGGAAAACTCATACAAAAATTTAGAAGATTCATCAATCGTTCGAGAATTCCTATTTATGGTTCAAGTTATCAAAATGGCGGAACACTTCGAAAAATTGAATGGACAAATTGCATTTAATAATTTAGCTTTCAATCGCATAAATTGAAAAGCTGATACCAAAATTCAGAAAGGCCATTAACAATTCAAGAATTCGCATTTGTGATTAAATTCGACGTTGATAAAGTTGTCAAATTAACGTGTCGCGTCAGGTGGTCCATCCACTAATAGTGATTAATAATTTTTTAAATGTATTTTCAATATTTTTTCCTAATGTTATTAATTTATGATTATTAAACTCTCGGACGTTATATTGGGTTGCGAGCGATAGAATAAGACGAAAAATGGGATACATTTCGTAGCAAACTCATGGGGTTATCAACCCATGCGATTATTTTAAAACCAAACCTCGTTGTAAATTCAAAGAAACTTTATCTAACAAGTCGAAACGCTGAAAAATCTATTTTATTTTATTTAGTTATACAATTATTTTAATTAGTTATACAATAACATTATTATTATTATACGAGCCACCTGCAAGATGTATTCATCAGTAAAGAATGTGAAGGATGGTCAGCATCAAATAATCTGCGATGGATCGGATTATCGCAATAACGATAACACATAGAAGCTGAATAGGACCGCGAGGATTGATGAAGGCAAGATGATCCGCCAGGGAGATGGCTGGAAATCATAGAACGCAAATCCTGTCTAAGTGTTGACGAAAAATTAATAAAAACGGTGATTATGGAGAATCGAAGATCACAATGGTACAAAGGATTGAACGATCTTCATATAAGAGGAGGCAGCCCTGCATCGATCAGTTCAGTTCAGTTCAGTCAGTCAGTCATTTGTTATTCATCATAAGTGCAGTTAGCAATTAATAGATCATCAGTTGTCATCAGGGCCCGCTCTAGCGGTTACGACGCCCCGGACAAAAAGACAAATTGTCGCCCCTTAAGAATTGATATATATATTCATTAAATAAAGGTACATATTTTTTATTTTTAATAAAAATCAAATCATGTCATTTAAATTTTAATAAAAGCATATGTTTAGAAAGAAAAATATAACATAACATAACATTGATAATCAAGTAGTACAAAACAGTAGAAATTAATTAAGAAATATCTGTACCTAGCCACAAATGTTAACCATATAATTTTTTATATTTTTAAATGCTATTGAAAATGTGTATTATTGCACAAACAATCATAATGCCATTATTTTAAAATAAAAAAGTTAACATCAACTACGTTAAAATCACAAAAAACTTATTTTTCTTACTTACAGTTCTGCAAACTTTTTTATTATATCAGTTAAATTTATTTGATCAGCAATTTAATGCTCAACTGCTAAAATGGCCAAACCATTAAGACGATTTCGTGTAGTAGTCGTATCGTTAGCAATATTCTTAAATATCAACACTCAATAGTGTGGTTTGGAGGAAAATTTAACTTTGTAATTAAGCTCAGTACATTTCTAAGGCTTTCTTTTTTGCCCAAAAGCGCAGATACTGCTGAAATTTCCTCTGCTAATTCTACCCCATTATGTCAACATAATCACCATCAGTTAAAATACATTCTAAATTCTTACTATGTTTTAGTAGCATTTCTTTGGATATGGTATTTATGATACCATGTATATAGATATATATAATAATAGCAATTATATAGATGACACATGTAAATTGAATAGTTCAATATAAGAGACGTGATGTCGTGCACTGCACGGACAAAAGACGCGTGGTAAATCAGAAGAAACAACAAACGCATAAAGTATGTGTGACACATTCTGGGACCGTCAAAACAATGTAAATACGTATGTAAATATATATGCGCTGTAAATTTTTAGACAACGAAAAAATCGATGTGTGAAATTTTCTATTAATTAGGTATTTAAAACATCAATATTTTTCTCACACTTGCAGCCAAAATGGCGCCCCTAAATTTTGGCGCCCCGGGCAAGTGCCCGGGTTGCCCCCCCCCCCTTAGAGCGGGCCCTGCTGTCATGCACTGTCGAAATATCAGTGAAATTTGAGAAGTTCCGAACAACAACATTCTTGAACCACCCGGACAAGGTCCTGTAAGACAGTTCGCCACCAGACTTAGAGCTCACACTAAATACTATCGAGGTCTCCCCAGCAAGAAAACGAACCTCTCCTATGAACAATCAGAGCGAAACACCTTAACGGTAATATTAACATCTTACTTTTAACTCGTACTAATATTACATGTATCCGAAAGTGCGAAAATAAATATTTTTCAATCCGTTCAATCCCTACCGAATCCTCAATTATAAAGAACCCCCATCAATAAACATAGATATGTACATATAAATATAAGACAAAATCTTCAATTACCCGAGCCGGTGTATGCAGGTAGGTACAAAACTGCGTTCTATCCTAGGTTATCATTATTATTATTATTTTCCAAAAGTCCACTACGTACGTAACAGACACAACGAGACACCTGTGATTTCCAACCTTAAAAATGGGATAAATCATTAATTGAATCATTTCAACTCTGAATATATTCGACTCCAATCACAAAAATTAAAAGCTCACATAAAACCCATAAAGCCCCTAATAATTCAAGAATTCGTCTCTTTTATTTAATATGATGGACATTGATGAAGTTGTTAAAATGGCGGAATCCTGCGCCTGTCGTTCCTAACCTAAAAAAAATGGGGTAGAAGCATTCGTAAAATATATAAATCCATTAGAAAATTCCTAAAAAGCGTAGATAATTCAAGAACGTATATTTCAGAGAAAAATGTTTGCTTCTGCCGTTTCCTGTTTCTACAAACCAGATGGAAAAATTTTATGTAATAATTAAAATTGTAAAAGTGTTCGTTTCATCCTTATAATTTATTATTTATGTCAAATAAAAATTGTCTACAATAATTGCAAGCCACAGAAACCACACAGACATTAATTGTATATTATATTCGCCAAATATTTCCGTTGTTTCGTACCCGACGAACAAATTTTCGCAGCAAAGCCGTCAATCCGCAGTCTATGGTATTAATAAACCAACGAGGAGAAGTAATATATGATAATAATGTAGAACCGTAGAAGTGTTCAATTTCATTCGTAAAGAGAGTGTTGGATTTGGTAAAAGCCCGCAGGAATGATCAATAATTCAAGAGTCGACAATCGTGCGCAGAAGAATGAAGTTGCGTCGATCCATATCCGGCGTTTAAATGATTCAGGAGATCGATGGTCGGTCCCGGCACTATTAATACCGCTCGCACAGAAATGATTTCACGTCGAATCTTACACGGTAATAACCGACGCGCATATTTCATTGATAGAGCAATGCACCGTTTATAATCCGTAATTCTCCGTAATGCAGAATAATTCCGATCTACGCTGCTTCAAGCTGCGTCGATCGATAATCCTGCTTGTTTCGCGACTTCCGTGAGGACGGCTGCACGATGCGTCGCAACCAGAGACTGCATCGGATGTTCTCTGCAAATCAAACGCGAGCGGAATTGGAAGGGCTGGAAAAAAATAAAACCGAGTGTGTTTTTCGTGTATTTGCCCCTGCAATACTGTCTCTACACTGCAATCGCGCGGACCACGATACCGAAGAAAATCTAATTAAACCGTTCCCGAAGTTACCGATTGATTGCAAACAATAATTTTCTGCTGATTCGATTATTCGTAGAATTTTCGCTGGTTGTTAACGTCATCGTACGAAACGAGAGCTGTTTGTTTAATGGTCGTTTTATATCGAATGCTGCCGGCATAAATGTATCTTTTAGCCTCATTACCTTTGCATTATGCTTACTCGACGTTTCAATTTCCACCGCTGCAGTCGAGATTGCAGTTAACGCGAAATTAACGGAGACAATTTAACTTGAGTAGAATGCTATCGTTAGACCGAGCATCTTTATGGTTTAACGGTTTAGGAAAGCTTCGGAATATAACGAAACGGGATTTATAGAATTTTTAATTATTTTTTAAAAGTGAAAATCGTCGATAGAAAAATGCAGAATTGATTTATGAAATTTTTTAGGGGAGCGAATATTAAACGTTGAAATTTACTTATGGGCGTCATTAATGTTTCATGCAATTACGTACGACGCAAATTGTAATAAAATCTGAATGATGGATTTAATTCGATTCCTTCAAAGACATCCCTTCTCTTTTCCCAAATAATTAAATTTTATCAAAGTGCATAATCCATTTATGAAATTCAACGAATAAACTTAAATTAAAAATTAAAGCGAAACCGATGAATTTATTAAACAAAACTGTTTTTTTCTTATATTTTATTTATAGTTTCATGTCAGATCAACTTATTATTAGCGAAATCATAAAATAAGTGAGGATATGTGTCTACCATAAATCAAAATAAACTAAAACATGTCACCATACAATCTAAAAAATTACAATTTCTGTGTTTTCGTTTTTTCAATGATACATTTTAAAGTAACATAAAATTCAAAATTAATTTCCTTTCATTTTGATGGACCATTCAGTTGAAAACATTAAACTCTGTAAAATTTCCTCTAGACCAGTTTAAAAACATTTTTAATTGCATACACCGTGTCAGCCTGCATATTAAGAACCACTTTAATTTGTAAGATTTTATGATAAATTATTTCTCCATGCCGGAGTAGTCAATGAATTCAATAAGCTTTTCACAAAGTTTTTAACGATCGGATCCTGTCAATGTCTTTTATTCAGCAGTTTTGGAACCGGATTGTGTTTAATAATTACTCGATCGCGAGGCAGACGAGGCGCTTCATTAGGAACGACGATCCAATTAAATTCTAATTAATAAACATTCCCAATCCGTCCTTTGAAGTTTATTGAAAATTCTGTTCGATCGAAGGGCCCTCTCGTCGCGCGTCGTAGCGTCTCGTAAGGGAGTAGTCCGAGGTTCATGAGCTGAAAACACGTCATGTCACAGGAAACGTTAAGTCAGACTTGGTTATAAGATCGTACATTAATTATCCGGCCGCGCCCTCCAGATGTAAGCGTGATTAAAGTGGAACGTAATGAGTTGTTTATCCTTCCGTTTGCTGTTCCACGGATGAGCTTACGGCAACACGCTCATCGCAGTAAATTCTATGGATGGAATTCTGAATGATTGTTATGCTGCGTGCACACTTGGGAGTCGTTATCGAGAGTGCAACTTGCGTTTGCCCCATCCGCGATATTATACTTTCGCAGCTTCGTTGTCGATACCTGCTTTTTGCACTGAATTCTCATTTGTTACGCTGTGTCTCCTCTTGGGAGTCATTATCGAAAGGGATTCATAAATTGTTCACTTCAAAATTTGAATTTTTTGTATCTCATTTGTGAGATACACGGAAGTAGATTATTTTTAACATATACACAAATATGGAGAATTATTCTTGTGCTGCGTATCCACTTTGAAGCCGTTATCGAGCGTGATTCAAATATTTGTGTCGACTTTGAAAATTAATTTTCAATTGAACTTTCCTGAATTTTAAAGGTTTACGTACAAGTTTTTCTACATTTGGTTTACTGATTGAATCAATAATCCTTAAGCTGTGTGTCCACTTGGGAGACATCGAGAATAGCACTCACATTCGTGTCCACTTCGAAGCTTAAACTTCCTAAAATTTCGATTTTGAAGATTTTTTCAAGATAAAAGTTAATGTAGATGTAATTTTTCATCTGTAATCTTTAAGCTGTTTATCCACTTGAGAGTCATTATCGCAAAGAAATTCACACTTAATCTTATATTTTGAAACTTGAAACAAATTTAAGTGTAGATTTAATGTCCTGATCGAACCTCTGTTCCTTAAGCGATGTATCCACTAGGGAGCCCTTATCGAGAGTGGACACGATTTCATATTCTGGAGTAGCGAAGCCTATAAACTGCAAACATTCTCCTTTCAAAGTAGAGTTTTCCGAGCTTCGAGTACCAAATTAATATTAATCGAGACATTTGCTTAAATATGAATTCCTTATGCTGTCTATCCAGTTGAAAGAAATCCACTCCCCGCAAAAACTGTCAAGTAGACAGCAAGCAACGTAATCGTGGAAAATCCGATTTCAAAGAACCCAGCACCGTCAAAAGTCCATACTTAACAGAATTCATTCGACATTTGACAATTGAATTTCACGATGAGAATCACATTTATCACTGACGTGTTGCGAGCCTCGAATATACATACAATTTACACGGGAAGTGGCTGGTAGCCAGGACACAATGGCGCGTCAATCAATACGTTAAGCAGATTGTCTGGTAAATTTGCGACCGCTGGGAATAAAAATCATTATTTGGCAATGGTTCCCATCTCTCCTACATCGAATTCGATTCGGCTCGTTATCGATCTCGAGCGGAGAGGCTTACAATCCCCTCGCAATTCAATCTTCCAGTTTGCTGATGATTCCCTGAGCCCTCTTAATTCTCGCGCTGACACGGCGCCATTTTATCTCGACACTCCGTGTGAACTCTTATAATTAGACCTTCTGCAGTCTTGTCAAACGTGGAATTTGTTCCTGGAAAAATTCATTCTACTGAAAATATTATCAAATTTGACGTAGTCTTGTGTTAATTTGTCGTGGTAAAAATATTTTAAGTTACAAATGCAATTGTCTAGTACTAATTCGTTGTGCTGAAAATATTGCAAACGTATAAGTAGTATTGTCATGCTCTAATTAATCGTGGTAAAAATATTTTTAAATTACAAAAGGAATTGTCTTGTAATATACTAATTCGTCATGCTAAAAAAATTGCACAAATACATACTATTGTTTTTCGTTAATTCGTTGTGGTAAAAATATATTAAATAACAAATGGAATTGTCTTGTGCTAATTCGTCATGGTAAAAATATGTTAAAATGGAAATGACATTGTCTTGTATTATATTAATTCGTCATGCTAAAAATATTGAAAAAGTAAGTAGAAATACATTGTCATGGTAAAAATATTGTAAAAGCAGAAACAGTCTTCTGCTGATACCTTAACCCATTGGATCGTGTTTCATGTGTAACTTTATTTAAAATTTTGTATATACAATGAGCATGAACTCATTATAGATACGTATTCTCAGTCTGGTTATAGTTCTTGAATTTTGTATGACGGATACAAAGTACATATACAGAATATATAGAACAATATGGAAGCGCATGAATCGAAACTGTGGATCTTCCTGCAAATTTCCATTTCGAAATATTATTTTATGGAAGCTAGAATACAGGAAAAATCGCATTTTTCAACCAGAAAATTTCTTTCGATGAAAAGTGAAATAAACATTCGTTAATACGCAGAGTTCTTTGTATTTAAACATTTTTGTTATAAATGCTTCCGGACCTGCAATCCGATAAGGGGATCACGAATTTTAAAACAATGTGTACGATAATTTTTCCTGAACAACTAACACCTCGATAAAATTGCTATTCCAGAAACATACCAAAACCAAGTCGACAATCTCGAAGTGAATTTTTCTATTCAGAGCATTGTCTCGGGGACAACCACTTCTAAAGTTCGACTCCGGCGCATTAGTATTCTTGCGAAGTGCGAACAAGAAGACACGCGTTATCCGAGTTCTAATCGACAGCACGACGGTCCCATAAATTTCAAAGTTCGATCATGTTGAACAAGCTTTGCTTCGTATCTACGTTTTATACAAGTTCTCGCAACGATTTATAAAAATTTTTGCAAAGTCGAGTAAAGCGATCCCTGGAGAATAAATGTTTTTCTTTGTGTGATAACATTTTTTACCTGGGCACCGGTGGTGAACACGACACATACATGTATTGAAATTTTTCTACTAGCATGATTAATGGAAACTTTACCGTGAAACGTTAGTATCATAATACCTAGTATACGTTTACGCGCGATGGCACTGTGGCAAGTAGATAAATCAGCGCGTGGTTTGCGGCGCGGCTAGTAGAATGCGACTGGCTATAGTCAGACCGGGACACAGTGACCACAATGCGTTTCACAAAATTCGTTTCTCCGCGAGATGTGCTTCTCTACTCTTGTTCAGTGAATTTGCCTAGAAATCAGTGCATTATTTATACCAGCAATTCTTGTTGAGATTTATAAATTAATTTCAAATTAATTGTTTATATTGTACGTGCGTAATATAAGAACTGGACGATATTGTCCAAAATTAAATGTCATGTCAACGTAATTCTTAACAATAAATTTACGCTAAAAAATCTGTTCTGTTGTTCTTGAATAAAGAAATCTGTAGAACCGTTTCCAATCCATCTCAATAATTTAAATAATTGTACTACAATAAAAAAAAATGTCATTATACCGGCGATGGTATGTTTAATCTTAAGAAAATGGCGAGGCTTTTGACGACCGAATTTAGATTCGGAATCGGTTTGCTTGGAAGAGAGGTGCTCGATCGAGCAATTACAAAGAATTATCCGTGTGTCTGCAGAAAGAGAACGCAAGGGAAAATAAAAATAATTGTTCGATGTCACCGAAATGAGAAACGTTTTCTGTCGGGGAATCGACGCGGCCGACGCGAAATCGAATTATACGGGACTCGATTAACGGCCGCAGCACAAAGCAATTACAACGGCGAACGGTAATTTGATTTATCGTTTTTCTTCAATGGTAAAATTCGAGCCGATGCCAATTACATTCACTCTCTCTTTATTTCTTTTTTTTTTTAAAGAGGTATTTTCGAAGATGTTTCAACGATGAACGTAAAGGGAATTAACACGGGTACAATCGAGCGGTGGAAGTACATTGGACTGATTAAAAGTTCGAGCATTCGAGAACGGTTATCGGGTTTCGAGATCGTCGGGTTACATTGCTACACCTCGAAGAACACGGTTAATGCGCGCTATCTGCTGATTTCCATTCAGTATTGCTTGGAAACACATTTAAAAAGATTTTATAATTGAGTCACGGGTTTTGGAAATAATGTTTCCCAATGGTAACTTTTCTCATTGTGTTCGTAACGTTTTCCTGATTAATATGATACCAACACGATACAGTTTGGATTATATTTGCTCGTATAATCCACGATTTTGTGGAACCTCGATTATTCGAACCGCATCAGTGGAACGTGAATGTTTAAATAATGATAGGACTGATAATTTGAATTATCCGCATGTATGCAAATTCAGAAGTGTCACGAATTTACAGTTAATCACTAACTATCTATTAATACTGTAACAGCAGTACGTCAGCCATGTTTCGCTATACAATTTAGCAACATTTTGAAGATTAAAGGGTTCCTTCCAACTCTATGGATTAAACCGCCGCGCAGATCCAATTCGTATCGCCGACGATCGATGGAGATTACCGTCGATTGCTATATTTCGAAAAATGATCCTCGATCGCGATATTTTCGCAATACCCGACATGCTTTAATCCTGAAACAGTTCAAAATGGTCGCGTTTTATAAAAGCCGAAGTACATTTGAAGAACAGTTCATGAACACTTAGAAAAATCGTGTATTTTGTATTTATCAAAATGTACAGAGATGGCCTTTTCAGGACTGATAATTCTTTAATGCATATCTTGCAAACTATTAAATTGTACCAAATTACCAAGTTGAATTTTTTTAAGGAGATCTTTCAACAACTATAAATTTCTTTTGTCACTATGTATACGCACAACATCATAACCACCTCTGTACTGTTAATTTTGAATCACCTGAACATCTTACAAACTATTAAATTGCACAAAATGTTCAAGTTGAATTTTTTTAAATTTTTTCGTCACCGAATATAAATTTCTTTTACCGCTATCTATACTTCTGCATCGATTTTGTTTCTGCATCGATGCTAATTCCGCGACACCCGGTATATGAAGCTGGGATGACAAATTGTATGCGTCCGCGTATATTCGCGAGATCTGTTCTTAATTTCCGGGGCCGCTTATTTCCGGCCTGAAATTAAGACTGGCTTAAGCTGGCAGCTTAGGCGCGTCAATTTTAAGATGCTAGCTGGCAGGAGATTTCACAGAAGGGGGATTTATTTCGAAAAGATATTAGAAATCTTCACGCCGATAATCCCTGCGAGATCTCCAAGAATTGTTCCCCGATACTTTTTACATTATTATCTTCTGCCACTTGCGATTTTGATCGACATTCTCGTCAAAAGTCTAGCGGCGTATTCTAGCCATCAAAGTATATAGAGCGTTCCAAAATAAAATTTTCAATTCTGGGATCGTGTCCCAATACGTTTCTTACACTTCGGAGTTACTTTCTCTATATTGGGAATATTTTTTATGGAATACCGTTTAGTCTATTTTATGACTAATGTACACGGAGTTTCATTTTGGTGGTGGTCAAGACGCATAGAATATGACTTCTGTTAAAGAATTCAATTTGTCATAGGTAATAAATGAAAATATATTCTTAAAAGATCTATGGAATATTTTATCCTTCAGAATGTACAGGGCGTTTCAAAATAAAATTGTCAATTCCGGGATCGCGTCTCAATATGTTTCATACACTTTGGAATTATCTAGTGACTGAGTACTAAGGGCATTTGTCGCAACACTTTCACAATTAATGTACAGGCTGTATCATTATCTGAATATTCAAGAGTAATAAGCTACATTATGTAACTTTCATTAAACGAAAAGTTGGATACATGTATACGTATATACATATACTAGAAATGTTCTATTTTATTAACACGATCAATGTAATATTTTTTAATTTTGTCCTCCTTAAGAATACTCTGTACACAAAGAACGCTACTTTTATTGTGTTATGCTTGCTAAATATAAAACCGTCAACTGTTTTACATCATCGTTACGTATATAGACGACTTTCGTTTTCACTTCCACAAAGAATCTTCAGTATTGTTGTAAACAACTTATACAGTTTGTTTCAATAACGATCACTCAACTTTCTCGGCCCAGTTTGAAGTTGCTTTTACTTCTCCTTTTTTAATAATTGTTAGCATCAACATAAGGCCAGTTTTACAGGTTTTTTCAATATTGGTGTACATTCTCATCTATAGAAGATGATAATTCTCAACCCAGTTTAAAATTTTTTTCATTCCACCTTTTGCAAAAATCTTCAATGTCAGTGTAGACAATTTATACAGGCTGTTTCAATACCGATGGTACAAACATTGAAAAGAAATCATAATAACAGAGTTTCCAAACCAGCTTCTTGTCTCCTCAAATATCGATTCTTCTAAATCCTCAATATCGGCAGCATATACTGGCCGTTTCAACTTCGTAGGTCCAAGCATTAACTTGACAAAGATAATTCATTCGTTAGAGAATGTTTCTCAACCCAGTCTTAAATTGATTACACTTCGCTATCAATATAAACAACGTATACAGGCAATTTTAACCTGTATTGGTCCAAGTATTTCGACCCCAAGGAAACGTATAGCTCCGACACCAACGAAAAGCGAAGATTGACTTATCCGATGGAGTTCCCCGGTTCGGTTTTGAACCGGCAAAAAGAGAACGCCGAAAAATACGAGAACTCGCTGCTTCGCTTTGGATCGATCGACACTTTTTTCACGGCCGAAGAAGAGCAGCGATTTCAATTATAATTCCGCGGCAAAGTTCGCCGCATCGTTCCTCGTCTAGCTTACAGTTAATGGAAAGTTTTATAACTGGCGGCAGCTAGTTCCGCGACGATAATGGGCGTCGGTAGTAAAGATTCAGCTCGTAAAAAGGGAGCACGGTGTTTTGCATGGTCTCCTCCAATGAAAAATGGAGGACGTCGGTTTATGCAAAGAGGAAACCCGCCTCGGTATATTGAGATACACGCTCGCGGACGATTCCGATGGATTTATGTGCCCGACGCGACGCATCGACTTCGAGCGAAGCAATCCACCATCGCTCTTGAAATCAGGGAGGGAAGGGATCAAGCGCCGATGCAGGGCAACTTTCGGATCAGGTCTCCTCATTACGATCGTTATGATCGCCGGTTTCACCTCGCGTTTCACTTCAAATCAGTAGATTCAGTCAAATAATTTTCGTGACTGAATATTGTAAAAATATATATGTTTCGTTATATCGATCGTAAAATGTTAATAATAAATTTCCAG